>ML268447.1:0-28788 GCA_005239495.1 Nicotiana undulata | reverse complement strand
GGCAATTTTCCTCCTCTTTTCTCTTCTTTAACTCTCTTTTGCATGGTCTTGAGTGTTTACACCTTGTGTACTGCAAAATATCAAAATTCTATAACTAATAAGAGTAAATGCTCTTGAAACGAGCCATAGTTTAAGCACTATGGTATTAAATGTGCCGAAATTCTCTGGCACATCATTAATTATGGTAAGGAATTATCTGGGTCGTTGATCTCGTTTGATCAATGACTCAGATTGAGTGGGGGTTGGGAGTGAAGGTTCAGATTGTAATCATGGCTCAGATACAGTACCTCCACTACCTCCTAGGGGTGTTCCAGCGAGGCCTCAGTTCAGCACCATGCGAGAGCGCTCCTACCGTCCTTCAGCCATCCACAGTTCATCCAGTGGTTACTCCACTCATCAGAGATCCTCTGGTTCCTATTTTAGCGCTGTCTCAGATGGCTCTCATCGCACTCCGGCCATTCGGGACTCTTACTCCACATGACAGTAGGATATGTCACATTTGAGATGCTACGTGTGTGGGGACTTAGGCCACGTGAGGAGGGATTGCTCCCACTATCAGGGAAAGTCCGTGCAGCAGAGTCACCAGCAGTTCGACCACCCTAGGGGTGGGGGTCAGGTTGGCAGGGGTTCCTATAGGGGGAGGCCAGTCAGGAGGGGGTCAGTCAGCTCCAGCTCATTCTGGGGGAGCTCAGTCTTCAGGTGCTACAGTCAGATTCTATGCTATTCCGGCCAGATCAGACGCAGTGGACTCAAACGCCGTGATTATAGGTATTATTCCAGTCTATGGTAGGGAAGCTTCAGTGTTATTTCATCCAGGGTCTACGTACTCATATGTTTACGCATAATTTGCTCATTTTCTGGATGTTCCTCGTGAGTCATTGGGTTCTCCTTTGTATGTGTCCACTCCCGTGGGCGATTCTGTGGTAGTAGACCGGGTCTACCAATCTTGTGTGATTACTTTATGTGGGCTTGAGACCAGAGCCGACCTGTTATTGCTCGATATAGTTGATTTCGAGGTTATTTTGGGCATGAATTGGCTATCTCCTTATCATGCTGTATTGGATTGCAATGACAAGACAGTTACATTAGCCATGCCTGAGTTGTCGAGGTTAGAGTGGATGGGTTCTTCTGTTAGTGCATTCAGTCGGGTCATTTCCTATATGAAGGCTCGGCACATGGTCGAGAAGGGTGTCTTAGCCTACCTTGCTTTTGTGCGGGACACCACCGCCGAGTCTCTTACCCTTGATTCAGTGCCTTTTGTTCGAGAGTTCCCAGATGTGTTTCCTTCAGATCTTCCAGGCATGCCTCCAAATCGAGATATAGACTTCTGTATTGATGGTTCCAGATACTCAGCCTATTTCTAATACCCCTTATCGTATGGCTCCTAAGGAGATAAAAGAGTTGAAGGAGCATCTTGAGGAGTTGTTGGCCAAGGGTTTCATCAGGCCGAGTGTGTCACCGTGGGGTGCTCCGGTCTTATTTGTGAAGAATAAGGATAGGACTATGCGGATGTGCATTGACTATCGTCAGTTGAATAAGGTGATCGTTAAGAACAAGTATCTGCTGCCGTGCATTGATGATTTGTTTGACCAGTTGCAAGGTGCTCGGGTGTTTTCTAAGATTGATCTGAGATCTGGTTATCACCAGTTGAAGATTCGGGCTTGTGATGTTCCGAAGACTGCATTTCGCACCAGATATGGCGATTATGAGTTTCTAGTGATGTCCTTTGATTTGACTAATGCCCCAGTAGCATTTATGGACTTGATGAATAGGGTGTTCTGGCCGTTTATCGACTCCTTCGTTATTGTCTTCATTGATGATATATTGATCTACTCACGGAGCCTTGGTGAGCACGAGCAGCATTTGAGAGTTGTGCTTCAGACCTTGCGAGAGCAGAAGTTATATGCTAAGTTCTCCAAGTGCGAGTTCTGGTTGGAGTATGTGGCATTGTTGGGGCATGTGGTATCCGGAGAGGGTATCAAGGTTGATCCGCAGAAGATTGAGGTCGTTCAGAGTTGGCCGTGTCCTACTTCAGCTTCAGAGATCAGGAGTTTTCTGGGTCTAGCGGGCTATTATCGACGGTTTGTGGAGGGATTCTCCTCTATTGCAGCTCCATTGACTAGATTGACTCAGAAGAATGACCCTTTTCGATGGTCCGACGAGTGTGAGGCGAGCTTTCAGAAGCTCAAGTCAGCATTGACCTCAGCACCAGTTCTATCATTACCTTTTGAGTCTGGGATGTATACTGTATATTGCAACACTTCACGCGTCGGGTTGCGATGTTTGTTGATGCAGGATGGCAGGGTTATTGCTTATGCTTCGCGCCAACTGAAGGTTCATGAAAATAATTATCCTATGCACGACTTAGAGTTGGCGGCGATTGTTCATGCTTTGAAGATTTGGCGGCACTATTTGTATGGTGTGTCATGTGAGGTCTACACCGACCACCGCAGCTTGCGGCATTTGTTTAAGTAGAGGGACCTTAATCTGAGGCAGCGGAGATGTCTTGAGTTGTTAAAAGACTATGATCTCACTATTTTGTATCACCCAGGCAAGCCGAATGTAGTAGCAAATTCTTTGAGCAGGAGGGCAGCGAGTATGGGTAGCTTCGCCTACATTACAGTTGAGGATAGTCCTTTAGGCTTGGACATTCGGTCCTTGGCCAATCGCCTTGTGATATTTGACCTTTCGGAGCCTCGTTGAGTTTTGGTTCATGTAGTTGCTCAGTCTTCATTGTTGGGGGAGATTAAGGCTCGACAATTTGATGATCCATGTCTTGTAGAGCTTCGGGATACGGTGGTCCAAGGTAGGGCCAATGAGGTTACCTTGGGCGAGGATGGTGTACTGAGACTCCAAGGCCGATTGTGTGTTCCTGATATTGATGGCCTGAGGGAGAAGATTTTCTAGCAGAGGCGCACAGTTCTCGGTATTCTGTTCATCCAGAAGAGACGAAGATGTATCGTGATTTGAAGCAGCATTACTGGTGGAGGCGGATGAAGAAGGATATATTGCAGTATGTGGCTAGGTGCCTCAATTTTCAACAGGTCAAGTACGAGCACCAGAGGCCAGGAGGCTTATTTCAGCAAATGCCCATTCCTGAGTGGAAATGGGAGAGCATCACTATGGACTTCGTGGTTGGGTTGCCTCGGACTTTGCGGAAGATTGACGCGGTTTGGGTCATTGTGGATAGATTGACCAAATCGGCGCATTTCATTCATGTGGCTACCACTTACACTACAGAGAGGCTAGCTCAAATTTATATTCGAGAGATAGTCCGGTTGCATGGTGTGCCAGTGTCTATTATATCAGATCGAGGTCCTCAGTTAACTTCGCACTTCTGGAGGGCTTTGCACAGCGAGTTGGGCACTCAGATAGACCTCAGTTCAGCATTTCACCCTCAGACTGATGGCCAGTCAGAGCGTACAATTCAGATCTTGGAGGTTATGCTCAGGGCTTGTGTGATTGATTTTGGTGGTCAGTGGGACAAATTCTTGCCTTTGGCGGAGTTTGCATACAATAACAGTTATCAGTCCAGCATCGAGATGGCTCCATTCGAGGCTTTATATGATCGACGATGTCGTTATCCTATCGGGTGGTTTGATCCTGGAGAGGCCAAGTTATATGGAACATATCTGGTGAGAGATGCTTTGGATAGGGTGAAAATCATTCAGCAGAGACTCCGCACAGCTCACTCCAGACAGAAGAGTTCTGCAGATCAGCGGGCGCGTGATGTAGCATTTATGGAGGGAGATAAGGTTATGCTGAAGGTTTCACCGATGAAGGGTATCATGAGATTCGGGAGGAAGGGCAAGCTGAGCCCCAGGTTTATAGGTCCATTCGATGTGTTGAGGCGAGTCGGAGGGGTCGCTTATGAGCTTGCTTTACCTCCAGCCTTATCAGGAGTTCACCCGGTTTTCAACGTATCCATGCTTCGGAGGTATCACGCCGACTTCTCCCACGTAGTTGATTACAGAACGATTCAGTTAGATGAGAAGTTGGGCTACGAGGAGGAGCCAGTAGCTATTATTGACAGACAAGATTGCCAGTTGAGGTCCAAGACAGTTTCTGCAGTTAAGGTTCAGTGGAGGGGGCAACCAGTTGAGGAGGCGACTTGGGAGTCCGAGGAGGACATGCGGAGCAGATATCCACAGCTATTCAACACACCATGTACGATTCTAGACCCGTTCGAGGACGAACGTTTGTACAAGAGGGGGAGAATGTAACGACCAGACGGGTCGTTTTGCGTATTAGGATCCCATTCCCTTAAATTAAATCTTCCATAGCGGCTATTTGTGCCTTATGACTCGCGAGGACGGGTAGATCAGGATTCGGGAATGGTTTGGGTGATTTAGGAACACCTGGTTCCTTAAGGTTGGCCTATTTGGCTAAGTTTGACTTCGGTCAACATTTTGAGTAAACGACCTCGGAATCGAGTTCTGACAGCTCCAGTAGCTCTGAATGATGATTTCGGACTTGGGCGTATGTTCGGCTTGGGTTTTCGATGACCCGGGAGCATTTCGGCACCCGAAATGGAAATCAGGATTTCCTTATGTTTGAAATTTGGTTTGGGGCGAGATTTTATGCTATCGAGGTCCAAATGGAATTTCTGGATCGAGAATAGTTCTGTATTGTCATTTATGACTTGTCTGCAAAATTTGAAGTCATTCCGAGTTGTATAGGTCGGTTCGGCGCATCATTATAGAAATCTAGAGTTTGAATGTCTTAAGTTATGAATTTAGGGGTTTTGGGATGTGATTTTGAGTTTTAGCGTTGTTTTGAGTGTTCCGTGGGCTCGAGCAAGTCTGTACAATGATTAGGGACTTGTTGGTATATTTGGACGGGGGCTCTGGTGGACCCAGGAGCCTCACGGACCCCGCACGAGGCCAAAAAACCAGCTAAAAACACTGATTGTGCAGTTGTAGCTGGTGTGACCGCAGGTGCGGTCCTAGGGTCGCAGGTGCGGAAACCCCTATAGGCAGCCTGTATTTAAATGTCAAAACACGGATTTCCTTTATCTTTTTCTCACTCAACCTCCATTAAAGAGCTCTCAAGCTTGGGGAAAACCTGCCCACGACCAAGTCCACCAAAGGTGAGTAATGTCACTCTGTTTGTCTAGTCTAATATGTGAATGAACAAGAGAATTAGCTACTAAATCTTGGTAAAACCTAGATTTGGGTTAGTAAATAGGATTTTCGGGAATTTAGTGAACTATTCAATTCTTGTTATGAATTCAAGTATAAATCACATAATCATGATCCTTAGGCTTCGGGTAAGTGATTCCTTCGAGAATTTTTGAAATCCGAGCGCGTGGGCCCGGGGTTGAAATTCCAAAATCCTTCCAGAATGCCTAAATTTATTCAATTATGCTATATTTTGCTAGTTGTGAGCCGTCGAGGGTAGACTACGGAGATTGCGGGCGCATCATTGATTCGAGGAGTGATTTCGTCACGAGGTGAGTCTCTTTTCCAACCTCGTAAGGAGGAAACGTCCCCATAGGTTCCTTATTTGTTATGTGTACATGTTGTGGGGGGCCGCGTACGTGCCAAGTGATGAGAGTCCGTACGTGGCGACTATATTGCTATGCCGGGTAGCTTTAGGATTCACGAGCATGCCTCTATGTGCCTTATTTGTACCTTGTATGTATTGCAAGTTGTGGTTGTTGTTGAGATGGCATGGAAAGGTGAAATATTATGATTTCAATCCCAGTTGGCTACAGTGGTATTGGCACAGTCCTGTCGGGTTCACTATTGAGTTGGTACACATATAAACCTATATATATATATAAATATGCATTTATCATTATCGAGTCAGCACATGAGTCGCAGGTAAGATTCGGGATCATGGGGAGCTTATCATTATCGAGTCAGCACACGAGTCGTAGGTAAGATTCGCGATCGTGGGTAGCTTATCATTATCGAGTCAGCACACGAGTCACATGTAAGATTCGCGATCATTATTAGCTTATCATTATCAAGTCAGCACATCATTATCGAGTCAGCACACGAGTCGCAGGTAAGATTCGTGATCGTGGGTAGCTTATCATTATCGAGTCAGCACACGAGTCGCAGGTAAGATTCGCGATCGTGGGGAGCTTATCATTATCGAGTCAGCACACGAGTCGCAGGTATGATTCGCGATCGTGGGTAGCTTATGACCTCAGTCCTTATGACCACCCTTATGACTCCGGCCGGTTGTCTTGATATGGTATTGTATTATCACTTGAGTCTGAGTCGCACATAGTGGGATTGACAGGTATTGTGTAAATGGAGGTTTGGCCCTTGCAGGTCATTTTCAGTTGTTACTTGGATTACCTTATTTGCTTATGTACTTGTTGATTTATGCTTCACATGCCTACTATTTTAGCCACATCTCTTTTTTATATTATATTGCTGGTCCTTAGTGAGTATCTAGTCGACCTCTCGTCACTACCCCTTCGAGTTCAGACAGGATACTCACTAGGTACATATGTATTTATGTACTCATGTTGCGGTTCTTCTTCTTCTGTACTTGATTGTACAGATCCGGAGGCTGGTATATCTGATTATCAGGCCGGTGCTAGATACTGATTTGTGTGATTAGACTTCACGGTGAGTTGCTTTTCCTAGCGACCTCCTAGCAGCACCCTGAAGTTCCTTGTTATTTCCCCTGACTATTTCATCCAGACTGTGGATTTGTATATATATGTATCTCGTATATTCTGCTAGTTTCCCGTGACACTAGTTCCTGGCACACACGTAGTGTATATTTTGGGTTTTGGGTTGTATATCCGTACATATGTTTTATTTTGGCCGTATATTGTTATGATTTTATTTTCGTATCAAGCTATTATCATGTTTAATCGTTTAAAACTGGTAAATATTGACTTGTTTAATCACATGGGAAGGGTAACCCCTAGTGTAATTCATATTGGCTTGCCTAATCCCGCTATTGGGCGCCATCGCGACCTAAATTAGGATTTGGGTCGTGACAGCCCATGTGGCGTTAAATGAGACACGTTGATTCGGGTATATAATTATGAGGTCTTCATGAATCGCATCTCATTATTAATATTGTGAAGGGTTGAAAGGGGATTATTGTTACATGAAGTTATTGGGTGATTTTGTAATTGATTATGAACAATTATTAAGATCATATCAAGCCAAAAGGGTGTTCTATTCAAATGGTCAGACGAGTGTGGGTGGAACTTTCAGAAGCTCAAGATGTCTTTGACTATGAGGCCAGTGTTGGTGTCGCCCACAGGTTCAGGATTGTGTACGGTGTATTGTGGTGCATCTCGTATTGGATTAGGTGCAGTATTAATGCATGATGGCAAGTTGATTGCATATGTGTCCTGACAGTCGAAGGTTCATAAGAAGAATTATCCTGATCATGACTTAGAATTGACAGCCATTATTCATACATTGAAAATTTTGAGGCACTATATTTATGGCGTGTCGTGTGAGGTTTTTAGTGACCATGGCAGTCTCCAGTACTTATTCAAGTAGAAAGATCTAAATTTGAGGCAGCGGAGATGGTTAGAGTTGTTAAAAGATTATGATGTCACTATATTGTGTCACCCGGGGAAGGCCAATGTGGTGGCCGAGGCATTGAGTAGGAAGGCAGTGAGTATAGGCAGTCTTGCGTTTATTCCAGTTGGAAAGAGACCGTTGGCTTCAGATATTCAGACTTTGGCAAATCAGTTCGTGAGGTTGAACATTTTGCCCAGCAGTGTTATAGCTTGTACAGTAGCTCGACCTTCTTTAATTGATCGTATCCGAGTGTGGCAGGATGATGACCCATATTTGGCGGTCCTTAGGGACACGGTTCAACACAGCGATGCCAAGCAGGTTACAGTTGGAGATTATGGTGTTTTGAGGATGCAAGGCAGGTTGTGTGTGCCTAATGTTGATGGCCTCCGTGAATTGATCCTTGAAGAGGCTCACAGCTCCAAGTATTCTATTCACCCAGGTGCAACAAAAATGTACCATGATTTAAAACAACATTATTGGTGGAGAAGGATGAAGAGGGACATTGTGGCTTATGTGCCTCGTTGCTTAAATTGGCAGCAGGTAAAGTAAGAGCATCAGAGACTTGGTGGTTTGCTTCGGCAGATAGAGATTCCTGAATGGAAGTGGGAGCGTATCACTATGGACTTCGTTGTTGGGCTCCCACGGATTCAGAGGAAACTCGATGCGGTTTGGGTTATTGTGGACAGGCTGACTAAGTCAACACACTTCAAACTTATACTTCAGAGCGGTTGGCTGAGTTGTATATTCGGGAGATTGTTCGCCTTCATAGGGTGCCTGTGTGTATCATTTCTGATCGGGGTACCCAGTTTACTTCGCACTTTTGAAGGGTAGTTCAGCGAGAGTTAGGTACCCGAGTGGAGTTGAGTACAACATATCACCCTCAGACTGATGGGTGTCACACCTCTTTTTGCCACACAACCCTATTACGAGGTTGAGTTAGAAGAGTTTTTCCAATCAAAGTGACGTTTTGAAAAGGGATTGTTTGTTATTTGGAGTCGCCACTTGGAATTGAGTTTTTGTGTTCCAAGTCACCTTTTACTTGAATCCCTTTTCAAAGGGAAGGTTTGACTCTTATTTCATGGTCAATGAAAACAAAAGACTGAGTAAGAAATTCTATTGACCAAGGGAAAGGTGTAAGGCACTCCTCGAGTCCCGTGGTTCGAGCACGGTTGCTTTATTGACTCATGAAAGGCTTAAATCAATTTTTTAGCTATTCTTGTATTTTATTGATCATGACTTATTTATTAACGCTTAATTAGTTATTACATTTTATTAATTGTGTTTACCAAGATGCGGAAGACACACAAGGTATTTTTTTGAAATTAAATGTTAAACCAAGGTACGGAATATACACATGGTTATAACATAATTATTTTAAATCTAAAGGCATCGAGACGCGGAATGCGCACATGATCCTTTTATTATTTAAGCATATCAACCCGAGGTTCGGGTATGAACACATGGGCTAATATATGAAGTACATCTAATTTTTTTTTCTAGCATTGTTATTTATTCGTCTCTTTCATATCCGTGATATTTATTTATTTGCTTTTTCTTTTACTTATTTCAATGGTCTTGAGTTAATTTTTGACAAACTATGATTTATTTGATTATTATGCCTTTCCTATGTGTGCTTTTATTGTTGATGACTTTATGAATCTTACACTAGGACGAGTTTCCCTAACCCTAGCTTACACTAACTAAACAAGTATCCCCAATCTTAGTTATGACGAAATTATTTATCCTGCGTTGACATTCAGGACACAAGAATCTTTGAACACAAAAGTTATCCAAATTTCAAAAGTTAGTTTAAAAACTATTTGTTTTTGGTATATTTCTTAGACAAAACAAGATATTGAACTTCTAAAACCATTCCAACAAAATGACGTAACTTAAAGAAAAAATAAATGTGATTAACGTAGTATATGCTCATACGTACCAATAGCAAGTCCAAACAGTTAACCAAGTACAGGTTTCAAACTTGCACAAAAATTTAATCCTCAATTAACAATCCTACGATGGACTAATGAAAACTTGTTAAATATATTACTTTCCCGCTTTGAATTGCAAAAGAAGAAAATACGTAAAATATTCAAGTCTATGATCATTAACAGAGGGCAGTATGAGAATTGAACCAGCTTTTCAAAAGCGACGGATTTTTATGCAAACACATGCTACATAAACTAATATCGCTCTTTTAGTCAGAACTGTACACTTGAATATTGAAATAAAAGTGAGAAATAAACTTTGTTAAAGTACAACAACAAACAGAAAAACAACTTCAAAAAATACTTTCATTTATTTCAAACATGATTGAAGTATTACATGGTTTAGACGGTTACCTAGCTTGTAGGAAAATCAAAATTCAGCAACAAGGAAATCCAACCAGTAACAACTCAAGCAACATCAAAATCTTTCTGAATCGGGTCTTTCTGGAATCTTTTTTTTCCGTCTTTATTTTGTCCCCTCTCCCCTTAAAGTCTTTGTTTTCTTTATTTAAATAGAAAAAGAAACTGATCCTCTTTCCCCCCATGTGCAAAAGAGTTAAAAAGAAATATGGGGTATGGAGTTGGGATATTGACGTGAAAATGTGGGGAGATGGGGTTGGTAGGAGGAAATAGTGAGGTGTTGGTTGAGGAGATCATGGTGATTAGTTAGGATAATAATTTTTGAATCTTTCAAGATTTATCCCTTATTCAAAAAAAAAAAATTAAAATTAAAAATTAAATCAAACAAAGTGTGTGTGCATAGTGACGTGAGGGGTGGGGGAAATTAGAATTTTTTTTTGGATTAGTTATTTTTTTTTTTTTTGTTTACTTTCTTATCTTTTCTTTTAATTCTTTTTCGTTAGTTTTTTTTTTTTGTTTTAAACTTTTTTTTCTTAAATAAAAAGAAGGTAAAACCCGTGTATGTATATATATATATATATATATATATACATATTAACCAACTTACTATTAGACTTAAAGAAAACTCAACATTTACACTATAGTTTAAATTTACTAAAAGAAATACTACTATAACCTTACATTTAAATCAGAAAAAACCAAGCTTTTGTATTATATATATATATATATATATATATATATATATATAAGAATGTGAATATCCCCTGACCAAATCTTATATTCTAAGATGTGAATATTGTCTTTGTAATTTTTAATTTCTTAAATAAAATCTATTAAGAGTAAGATAAAAATTTAAAATATTAAGATTAGACCTAAAAGAAATTTACACCAAAATAGTATAGAATTTGGGTGTGGTAAAAAATTAATTGTTCACAGCATGCCCCTCTTTGCTTGGAAACATGAAGAGTTTTCAGGCAAAGAAAATGAACACAGTGACTAATTTTTTACCTCACTGTTATTTGAAAAAAGAAAAGAAGATAAAAGAAAAAGGTGTGACCGAGCCTTGGTTTTAGGCAACCTAAATATCACCGGTTATAAGTGAATCAGGTCACGTGTAGTTCAAGTGAAAGAAGAGTGATGGAGTATTCTTAGAAGGAGAGCCGAGTGAAGTTCCGTCGAGGATCCGATCCGCAGTTCCGACTATTACATCAAAATGAAAAGAAAATTACATACTCTTGAAATCTAAGAGTTACAAAATTCATATCTAAATACCATATGGAGTCTTGTCTTGATTCTTGACTTGCTTCTCCCATTGACTTTAGACTGAAACTCGATGCTCTCGATGCAACAGACTATGAAACACTCTCACAGGTTTGTTTCTTGATCAGATGATGAGAAGATGGATCTTGAGACTCTTTGTCTCCGCATGCATTATGTCCAAGCTGATTCTGGCTGGTATTGAGGTCAAACATTCCATTTTCTCTGGCAAGAGCTGGAATCTTATTTTTTTCACATCCAATCCGTGCTTTGCAGAAAAACCTACAAGCCATCACGAACAAACAAAATGAACAAAAATTTTCTGCCCTAGTTTGCACTAGGAAATTTTTGTGAGTTATTGAAAACACATTAAACTATCTTTGCTATTGCAGAATAAAGAATTGAAAAATACACTTTTTTTATAATAGGGGATGTCGTACCCAGTGTTTACATGAATGAAGGCACCCAGGGGATGTAGTACCTTGTGTTGACGATAAGATGAGGCTCATGGCACTCCAGGATGCGACTAGGGAATGTTGTACCCTATGTTGTCAATAAGATGTAAATAGGGGATGTAGTACCCTGTGTTGGAAATGAGAAGAGACTCGTGGCTCTCTGAGATGCTACTGGGGAATGTGGTACCCTATGTTTGCAACAAAATGATGCTCGTGGCGCTCTGAAATGCTACTAGGGAATGTCGTACCCTATGTTGGCGATAAGCAAGGCAGCCAGGGGATGTAGTACCCTGTGTTGGCTATAAGAAGAGGCTCGTGGAACTCTGAGATGCTACTAGAGAATGTCGTAACCTATGTTAGCAATGAGAAATACAACTGGGGGATGTAGTACCCTGTGTTGGAAATAAGGTGAGTCTCATGGCTCGTTGAGATTCTACTAGGGAATGTTGTACCCTATGAAGGCAGAAAATAAATGCGACCAGGGGATGTAATACCCTGTGTTGAAGATAGGGTATTGATTCCCTATAATGAAACTAAGGATAACATGATTACATGTCTATTAGAAAAAAACTAAAGATTTGAGAACTTCACTTGTTGGTGTTCGTCTTTTCATGAATTGTTTCCTAAAATTGTTTTGTTCCTGTTCTGAACAAAGAAAAATTTGTTAGTTTTAAAATGGTGGTCAGTTTGTGGCCTTGATTTCTTGAGCGATTTGACATTGCGTCCCTTACACTTGTTAGAAACCCTGACTCCATCGATGGTCGTACAAATTGGCGGGAGATTCTTTCATTACTTCCTGGAGATGTTCTTTCTCAACATCAAAACCTGACTATTTTGTGCCTATCATCATTTGTGTTTATGGTGCAAACAACCTTGCTCCCAGAACAACTTTTAACTGAGTAACTTTTGTCGACCCTTGACACATTGTTCCGTCCATCAAGCCTTTTTGCTCCTTAGTGAAAATCAAAGGTGGCTTTATGCCTTTGCCTATGTTGTTCATGCCCAGAAAGTCTTGCTTCATATAACAGGGAAACAGTAACTAATTTTGGGGCCTTTTCTTTGCTTTGCTTTGATGAAATTAGACTGAAAAGGACTCAAAAATAATAGTACGAAAGAAAATAAGAAGGCGAGCTAATAGGTATTACAACTTAATCAAGAAGTGTACCTTTCAGAGATGAAAAAAAAAGGACTTATCTGGAGGAATATGCTGACTTCAATGAACATGACATGCACTTTGGACTGGATGCCCGATCCGTTCGAACCGTCTAATTCTCAAAATCCGTTGTAAAATTCATTTTGAAGCTGAGTTCTTTGTCGTAACCATGCTTGTGCCGGGATATATAAAGGCCTAAATCAATCAACGATGCCCTTTGTGGGTTTTCACCAATTGACCTCTCTCATTTTCCTTTCTCTCAGCTCACTATCGACTTATAGTGCCCGTGAGGGTTTTCACCAATAAGACTCTCTCATTTGTCTTTCTCTCAACTCAATATTGCCTTATGGTGCCCGTGAAGGTTTTCACCAATAAAACTCTCTCATTTTATTTCTCTATTTACAATGGCCGAGGCATCACCGTAATATACCAACTTAGCATTCTTGAAAGTTGATCAGAAGGTCTTAAAAGGGAAAGGTAGAAAGAACTATTGAACCGAATTACAACTTTTGGAACCATTTTGACGGAAAAACCATCGAAAAATAAAATAAAATCATGCCCTAGTTTCTTTGAATACTGGGAAATGTGGATTTTTGTTTTAGTGTGACCGAACCTAAGAGTGAGGCTGCCTATGTATCCTTTCGGAATCAGGTCGGACGTAGTTCAACTAACATGAACTTGTTTTGATGATTTTCTTTTCTCTTCATTTTATTTTTTATTTTTTTTTTGTCNAACAAGTCTTCAAAGGGCTAACTAGGGTTGACCAGTGTTTGGGTAGCGAGAATGATAGCCTTTCGTCATCCCAACCTGAGAATGCTAAGTGTAAAAATGCCCCCACAGAGGCATGTCAGACATAGTATCTCTTGACCGCATCTGCATTGACAGATTTGTCAGTCACCTCTCCTTCAATATCTGCCAAGTGTAGAGCTCCTTTTGACAATACTTTCTTGACGAGGTAAGGACCTTGNCCTTTCGTCATCCCAACCTGAGAATGCTAAGTATAAAATGCCCCAACAAAGTCATGTCAGACATAATATCTCTTGACCGCATCCGCGTTGACGGATATATCAGTCACCTTTCCTTCTATATCTGCCAAGTGTAGAGCTCCTTTTGACAATACTTTCTTGACGAGGTAAGGACCTTGCCAATTCGGGGCGAACTTTCCTTTTGCTTCTTCCTGGTGCGGAAAGATACATTTCAAAACATATTGTCCCACCTCAAATTGTCTTGGGCGCACTTTTTTATTGTAAGTGCGTGCCATTCTTTGTTGGTATAGCTGACCAAAACAAACTGCCGCCAAACGCTTTGCATCAATTAAATTCAACTGTTCTAGTCGGGACTTAACCCATTATGTAACGACCCGACCGGTCGTTTTGCGTATTATGATCCCTATACCTTAAATGAAACCTTCCATAGCGGCTATGCGTGCTTTATGACTTTCGGGGACGGGTGACACGGGATTCGGGAATGGTTTGAGTGATTTAGGAACACCTGGTTCTTTAAGGTTGGCCTATTTGGCCAAGTTTGACTTCGGTCAATATTTTGAACAAAAGACCTCCGAATCGAGTTCTAACATCTCCAGTAGCTCCGTATGATGATTTCGGACTTGGGCGTATGTTCGGCTCTAGTTTTCGATGACCCGGGAGAATTTCGGCGCCTGAAATGGGAATTAGGATTTCCCTATGTTTGAAATTTGGTTTGCGACGTGATTTTATGCTATCGAGGTCCGAACGGAATTTCGGAACCAGGAATAGTTCCGTATGATCATTTATGACTTGTCTACAAAATTTGAGGTCATCCCGAGTAGTATAGGCATATTCGGTGCATCAAAGTGAATTCTAGAATCTTAAGTTCTTAAGCTTGATTCAATTTTGTTTTGGGGTTGAATTTTGAGATTCGTTGTTGTTTTTTTACATTCCAGAAGTTCGAGCGAGTCTGTATCATGAATAGAGACTTGTCGGTGCCTTAGGACGGGGTCCCGAGGGGCTCGGGTGAGTTTTGGACCCCTGGGAGCTAAGTTGGAAAAGCAGATTTTTGCTGTCTCTTCTTCGCGATCGCAGAAGATGGGTCACGATCGCGGAGAAGGAATTTGGCTGGGCTGCTGATTGTTCTTCGCGATCGCGGAAGGTTGGACTAAATGCCTTAGCGATCGCAACCCCACCCTCGCGATCGCATAGTGTCTAGTCAGGGCCGGGCACAGTTGTTCTTCGCGATCGTAGGACCTCTGCCGCGATAGCAGAGGTCTGGCTAGTTGGCCTTCGTGATCGCAGGGCCTTTGTCGCGATCTCACTAAAGGAATAACTGGGCAGTTTTATTAAATACGGGACTTAGCCTATTTCCTCCATTTTCATCTTCCTCCCCAAGTCTTTCGAGAGCTTTCCAAGGAACTTTCCACCATTGTTATTGAGGTAAGTAAATTCCATGGTTTTACTAAGTTTCAACATCATTTCCTAGCTAATTCTCTCTTCTAAATGATCAATTCTTGAAATTTGGTAGTAAATTAGGGCTTATGGGAGAAATAGTGAATTATCCGTTCTAAGCCATGAATTCATGTATAAATCACGTAATTATGATCCTTAGGCTTCGGGTAAGTGATTCCTTCGAGAATTTTCGAAATCCGAGCGCATGGGCCCAGGGTTGAAATTCCAAAATTCTTCAAGAATGCCTAATTTTGGGTTTATTGGTTAATTCTTCTTCTTTTAACTTAAATTGATTCAATTACGCTATATTTGGATACTTGCGAGCCGTCGAGGGTAGATTTCGGAGATCCGGAAGCATCCTTCATCCGAGGGGTGATTTCGTTGCGAGGTGAGTCTCCTTTCCAACCTTGTAAGGGGAAAATGTACCCATAGGTTCTTTATTTGTTATGTATACATGTTGTGGGGGTCCGCATACATACCAAGTGACGAGAGTCCGTACGTGGCGACTATATTGATATGTCGGGTAGCTTTAGGACTCACAAGCATGACTCTATGTGCCTTGTTTGAACCTTGTTTGTATTGTAAGTTGTGATTGTTGTTGAGATGACATGGAAAGGTGAGATATTATGATTTCAATCCCAGTTGGCTACAGTCGTATTGGCACAGTCCTGTTGAGTTCATTGTTGAGTCGGTAGACATATGTACCTATATATGTATATGCACTTGTTATCGAGTCAGCACACGAGTCGCAGACTAGAGGCGCGAACGTGGGTCAGCTTATATATTATCATTATCGAGTCAGCACACGAGTCGCAGACTGGATGCGTGATCGTGGGTCAGCTTATATATTATTATTATCGAGTCAGCACACGAGTCACAGGCATGATGCGCGATTGTGGGTAGCTTATCATTATCGAGTCAGCACACGAGTCGCAGACTCGATGCGCGATAGTGGGGAGCTTATCATTATCGAGTCAGCACACGAGTCGCAGGTATGATTCGCGATCGTGGGTAGCTTATGACCTCAGTCCTTATGACCACCCTTATGACTCCGGCCGGTTGTCTTGATATGGTATTGTATTATCACTTGAGTCTGAGTCGCACATAGTGGGATTGACAGGTATTGTGTAAATGGAGGTTTGGCCCTTGCAGTTCATTTTCAGCTGTTACTTGGATTACCTTAATTTCTTATGTACTGGTTGATTTCTGCTTCACATGCCTACTGCTTTAGCCATATCTTTTTTTATATTATATTACTGGACCTTAGTGAGTATCTAGTCGACCTCTCGTCACTACTCCTTCGAGTTTAGACGGGATACTCACTGGGTACATATTTATTTATGTACTCATGATGCACTTCTTCTTCTTCTTCTGTACTTGATTGTACAGGTCCGGTGGCTGGTATATCCGATTATCAGGCCGGTGCTAGATACTGATTTGTGTGATTAGACTTCACGGTGAGCTGCACTTCCTGGCGACCTCCTAGCAGCACACTGAAGTTCCTTTGTTAATTTCCCGGTCTATTTCATCCAGACTGTGGATTTGTATATATATGTATCTTGTATATTCCACTAGTTGCCTGTGACACTCGTGACAGTAGCTCTTGGCACACACGTAGTATATATTTTGGGTTTTGGGTTGTATATCCGTACATATACTTTATTTTGGCCATATATTTTTATGGTTTTATTTTCATATCAAGCTATCATCATGTTTAATTGTTTAAAACTGGTAAATATTTACTTGTTTAATCAAATGGGAAGGTTAACACCTAGTGTAATTCATATTGGATTGCCTAACCCCGCTGTTGGGCGCCATCGCGACCTAAATTAGGATTCGGGTCGTGACAATGTGGTATTAGAGCCTTAGGTTCACGTAGTCTCACGAGTCACGGGCATACCCAGTAGAGTCTTGCGGATTGGTACGGAGACGTCTGTACTTATCTTCAAGAGGCTATAGGGTGTTAAGAAACTCCTCTTTGTTCATAACATATCGTGCAACCGATGATGTACTCAAATTTGATCTTCAACTCTCTCACAGATGGTGAGGACGCGTGCTTCTCATGTTCCTTATCCGGGAGAGGCTGCTAACCCCGCCGCTCGAGGCCGTGGTAGGGGCAGGGGTAGGGCACCTGCCCGAGGAAGGGGACGAGGGCGTTCCAGAGCTATACCAGTTGAAACACTTGGGTATCCTATTATCGAGGAGCGGGATGAGTTGCCTCCCGTTGCTCCTGCTCCAGCAGACTTTATGAAGGCGCCAGGTTTACAGGAGGTCATGGGTCGCATGTTGAGATTAATGGACACCATGTCACAGGCAGGCGTACCTCCAGCAGATCCTGCCACTTCCCAAGAGGGAGGGGAGTTCAGACCCCTACCGCTCAGGCCACCGGACAGGAAGCAACACATCACACTCTGGGTAGACCGCCCGTGGTTGGAGTTCAGCCTATTGTAGCACAGCCAGATCCCAGGCCACTTGCAGAGGGCGACGAGCAGAAGATGCTAGATAGATGGACCCGGCTTCGCCCTCCAGTCTTCGGGGGTGAGCAGGGCGAGGAAGCCAGGATTTCATTGAAAGGTGCAGGGACAGACTACACAATATGAGGATATTGGAGTCGCATGGGGTAGTCTTCACTACATTTCAGCTTGAGGGTCGAGCTCGCCGCTGGTGGCAGTCATATGTTCTTAGCAGGCCAGCGGATTCTTCTCCTGTCATGTGGAGTCAGTTAACTCAGCTATTTATGGATAGATACATTCCGCCTTCTAAGAGGGAGGAGCTTCGGAGTCAGTTAGAGCGGTTAGAGCAGAGGCAGATGTCCGTGACTGATTATGAGGCAAGATTTTAAGAGTTATCCCGCCATGCTCTCATGATATTGCCCACTGATTCCAAGACGATGCGGCAGTTCGTGGCAGGATTACACCCAGGTATCAGGACCTCAATGGCCAGAGAGGTAGAGATGGGTACCCCATATCAGCTTGTAGTCGAGATAGCTCGATGGATTGAGGGATACCGACTGAGGAGCAGGGTCTACAGGGTCAGCAGGGTCAACAGGATAAAAGGGCCAGATTCTCAGGTGACTTTAGGGGCACTCCAGCTAGGGGCAGGGGTCAATTCGGAGGCGGTCAGTTCAGTAGGCCTTCATATACAGCACCTCCACTACCTCCCAGGGGTGTTCCAGCGAGGCCTCAGTTCACCGCCATGCCAGAGCGCTCCTACCGTCCTCCAGCCATCCACAGTTCATCCAACAGTTATTTCAGTGTTGTGTATGATGATTCTCATCGCACTACGGCCATTCGGGACTCTTACTCCACAGGACACCAGGATATGTAACAATTGAGATGCTACGAGTGTGGGGACTCAGGCCACATGAGGAGGGATTGCCCCCACTATCGGGGCAAGGCCGTGCAGCAGAGTCACCAGCCTATGATTTCAGCACCAGTAGTTCGACCACCTAGGGGTGGGGGTCAGGTTGGTAGGGGTTGTCCTATAGGGGGAGGCTAGTCAAGAGGGCCTCTGTCATCTTACAGGAATGTCATACGTCCTCTTTCTTTTTTTATTGAATTCTTAGTATCTGTCCAAAGGGATAAACTTCTAAATACCAAGTGATTACGTCATATTTGGTTAGTATTTTTAATTCTTTCCTTTTCTTTCCATTTATATATTATTTAAGTGTCAAAATTTATATAATATAAATGTTTATATTTTTTAAGTTCTAAATATTAAATTTTTCTACGTAATCCAAATATGGAAAAACGTAATATATAAAATTTAGCTGTAGTCCTAAATATTAAAAAAAATAATTAAATGAGTATTCTTACATATAAGAAAAATAATTAAATGAGTATTCTACATATTAGAAAAATAATTAAATTACTATTTTATCCAACGTAAACTCTATTTTAACGGGTAAAAAAGACGAACTGCATTTCGTTATGGGCATTCGTATTTTTAATATAATACTAGTATCTATGAACGTGTGTTGCATGTTAATGATTAGACATAGAAATTCATAAAAGATGTTTGTAAAATATAGTTACTTTTTATTTTAATAATAAACAAGATATTTAATAAATCTTTTTATAAATTAGTCAAATTATACTTTTTATTTTAATAATAAATAAGCTAAAAGAACCGCTCCAAACAAATTACAATATTAAGGGAGATAAGCATAATATTGAAACTATATGGACGGTTAATCTTATGAAGCAAAATTTGAAGGAAGATCTCTAAAATTATCCCAAAAATAAACGTGTACAAAAAATAATTGATATGCTTTTAGTTTGTTCAGTTAGAGTTTTCAAAACTTTTTGTTTGTGTAATGATAATAAATACAATTTAGAGATGCTTGCCCAATCCCTAATATTAACATGGGTTAAAACATAAAAGAATATACCCTAGATTACATTTTCAAATTAAAAAGTATTAAGTGCATACGATCTAATAATACTTAAAACCTCGTAAAACAAATACATTCTAGTTACAAATATAATTGACATGATTGACATAGAATAACGTATATATATTAATAGAATATACATATACGTATAAAGAAAGAAGTAATTTGATAAAAAAATATGTCACGATCCAAAATTCATTAAAGAACGCGATGGCGCCTAACACTGATGTCAGACAAGTCAACACTTAAATGATTAACTTCATTACTCATTTTAGTATTTTTGAAATCATAATTTCCTTCAATTCAAATAGTAAGAGATAAAATTTACAGAGTAATTGACAATATTTTCCATAACTACATTACTGAACAACCCATAATTATATATTTAAACAATTTCCAACCCTACTCTAAAAATCGATAAAAATCACCCACGGGCCCACATGCCCGTATTCAAAAACTTTTCGAAGATAAATGTTGTCCATAGCATCACGAACTTGTGAACACCCAATTTTTGCCCCGCATGGAAATTACTCCTAAAAATAATCAAAAAATACTTTTAATGAATTTTAGGATTTTTTCTTTATTTAGTTGCATTTCATGCATGTTTAATATTTTAAAATCATAGAAAAATCATAAAAATTGTCACATTTTTTCATTTCATGTAATCTTAGGTTTAATTCGCATTTTAGAAATTAATTATCCTTTAATTGATAAATTAATATATAAAAGTCACAAAAAATATACATTAGCTTAATCAATTAGTTAAAATATTAATTAGGTCGTTTTGATAAGAGAAATTTAATCAGTAGTAAGATGACTATTTTTGAAAGATTAATTTTGCCCTTGTTTCAACTTGGTCTAATTTCAGGCCCAACCAAATTTCTCATATTCCAACCCTAATCTCCTCCTCTATATAATAGAGATCTAAGAGATAAAAAAAAATAGACAAAAAATGGGGACTCCCCTAGCAGCGTCATTGGCTGACCGTCTTCTTCCTCATTTCTCACTGAACAAAAAACCAAAATCGAACCCCTCCCCCTTACACAAAAGAACAGCAAACAGATAACGCTCTTAACGGTAAATAGCACTACTACTTAGTTGTAAGCAAATAGATAGAGAAATAAAGGGTGGAAAAGATAAGTAGTAGCATCTTCTTCACTCAGATTATATCAAGAACTCCCATTTTCACTGTTGCTTCTCCACCCATTTCATTTCTTCATTCAACTACTTTAGATTCAGATTAAGGAATAAAGTTAGTGATTTTGGCGTTAATTGTGTTCAGCCCAATTCTTCAAATATTCAAAGCTCCTTGCTCTCTCAAACTTTGAGCCAATCTGATGCACTCCATATTGGTCATCGTGAGCTTGCAATCCAAGTAGCTAAAAGAGGAATTCCATTTCTTCTTTCATTTGTTGGAATGGCGGAAGTACTTGGATGGGAACCGAGTTACACTCAACGACAGAAAGTGGTCGGCGTCCAGGGACCGGAGTCCGGCGAGATTCAACCTCCGCCACCCCTCGGCACCGGCACTTTGTAAACCTGTCTCTATAACTCTGTAACTGTAAAAAGAATTCCGAGTTCTCACAGAGTCGAGGTTCCGGAGTTACGGTCTTGGTCAGCTTTTGGTTTTGAGCAAACCGATTCAGACCCTTCTTTCTAAAGGTTAGTTTTGCATTCTGCTAATCTTCCTCGTTAAACACTGTGTTGATGTCTTTGTTTAGTGGTCTTGAGTTGAACAAAATATCAGGTTTCTAATGAACATGTTATTAGTTTTAATTCAATCTTTTGTTTGTTTATGTCATGTTTAATGTTTCCCTTTGGTAAATGTTTAGTCATTTGTGTTTGTTAGTATAATGATGAACGTCCTAACCTACTCTAGACGAATAATAAATCATCACGACTATGGGTACGATTTTCGTTGTATGGTCGTGATACATAATCTCCATTTCGGATGTGCATTTCATGTGACCCGACCACAACTTCAAACAATAATAAAAATCAACACATTGTAAATTGCGGGTGCATTTCATGTGGCACGTTTACAATGTGTCCAAAAACGGCAAGTGCACGCCAATCGTGACTTGTTTCAGAATAATCCATAAATATTAAAAGCGACTAAATAGTAAAAAGGCTAAAATGCACAATAGGTTTAAAATATGTAAAAATCAGGTAATTTAGGCCAAATATTAATAGTTAAGCGACTGTGCTAGAACCACGGAATTCGAGAGTGCCTAACACCTTCTCCCGGGCTAACAGAATTCCTTACCCGGATTTCTGGTTCGTAGACCTTAAAACAGAGTCAAATTTCCTCGATTTGGGATTTAAAATAAACCGGTGACTTGGGACACCATAAATTATCCCAAGTGGCGACTCTGAATAAATAAAAATAATCCAATTTCGATAATTTCACTTTAATTGGAAAAACTCCCTTATCCCACCCCTATCGGGAAAAAGAAGGTGTGACAACTCAAATATATAAGTTATTCTCAATTTCATGCCCAAATTCGTGGTCAAAATCCAAAAATATCAATATCTAGGTTTTCTACCAAAACCCCAAATTTTCACTATTTTTTCATGAATTTCCATGTTAAAATCTATATATAATCAAAGTTTTAACTTGCAATAGGTGGAAATCACTTATCTTTACATAGACGATGAATATGGAGCTCCAAAATCGCTTCTAGGTCGGATCCCATGGAGGAAATGAGATGAAATGAGCCAAACCTATTTTTGCAAACTTATACACTTCACAGGCGACCCTTCTTTGCGTTCGCGGGCCCCCCATCGCGTTCGCGATGAACAAAATTCTCAAAAGCCATTTCCATACTCCTTTCAGACACCCTCTAGTATAATGGTCATAACCTTTTGTACAAAACTTCAAATGACAAACGATTTAACTTTTTGAATACTAGACACCAAGATCTACAACTTTTATGTTTTGGTCATCTCCCAATTCCTTAATGATTTTGAGATATAAGCTGCCAAAGTTAGCCCTGTGCAACACAAATTTCTTCTACGCGATTTTCAAATATCTTCTCGGACAGCCTGTGGTGTACCAACCATAACTTTGTACACAACTCCAACTGTCAAATGATTTGATTATCCGAAAACTACACACAAAGGGATACAACTTTCGTTTTTGGATCATCTCCAAATTCCTTATAGATTGCGAGATATAAGCTTCCAAAGTCATACGACGGACATCGGGATTTCCTTCTTCGCGAACGCAAAGAAAAAAGTCCCAGCAGCAAAATCATTCTTCACGAACGCGAGAGGCTCCTCGCGAATGCGAAAAGCAACACCAGACATCAGAAAACCAACATCTAAAGTAGCCCAAAATGATCCGACAACACGCGAAACACGCCCGAGGCCCTCGGGACCCCAACCAAATATACCAACAAGTCCTAAAATATCATACGGACTTAGTCGAGACCTCAAATCACACCAAACAACATCAAAACCATGAATCACATCCCAATTCAAGATTAATGAACTTTAGAACTTCAAACTTCTACATTCGATGCCGAAACTTATCCAATCACGTCCGATTGACCTCAAAGTTTGCACACAAGTCACATTTGACATTACGGACCTAATTCAACTTCTGGAATCGAAATCCAAACCCGATATCAAAAATTCCACTCCCAGTCAAACTTCCCAAGAACCTTCAAATTTCCAACTTTCGCCAACTAACCCCGAAATTACCTACGGACCTCCAAATCCACATCCGGACGTGCTCCTAAGACCAGAATCACCATACAGAGTTATTCCCACTCTCAGAATCCCAAACAGACATCGGTAAGATTAAAATACACTTCAACCTAAACTTATTTAATTCTTCCAAAATGTTAACTTTCCATAATAAGCACCGAAATTCTCCCCGGTCACCCAAGACCCAATCCGTACATACGCCCAAGTCCGGAATCATCATACGAACCTATTGGAACTTTCAAATACCAATTCCGAGGTCGTTTACTCAAAATTCAACCCTTAGTTAACTCTTCCAACTTAAAGCTCCTAAATGAGAACTTTCTTTCCAAACCGCATAGCTGTCGCATTCTTTCCCCATGGGTTTTTGGCGAGGGAGGTTATGCGACGCACTATGCGATCGCATAACAGGTATGCAAACCGCATAGTGGTCGCATACCTGGGCAGAATGATTCCAGGTTTGGCCCATTTTGAGGGCCATTATGCGACAGGAATGCGGACCGCATAGCAGGAATGCGATCGCATTCCTGACCGCATTCCATGTTGGGACTCCTAATTTCTAATTTTAAAACCCGACCCCCTGTTCAATAAAACACTCCTCCCCTTCATTTTTAACCATTTTCTGAATTAAAATAGAGATAGAAGAAGGGAGTTCTTAAGAGAAAAGGTTTCAACACCCTCCAATTTGATTTTCCAAAATCACTCAAGCCCGAATTTGTTTTATCAAGTAACCTGTCATCTGATCCACTCAAGAGGTAAGTCTTCACTCTAATTCCCCAATTTCTCAGATTTTAATTAAAGGATAAAACACACATGGGTTGGTTTTGAAAAGATAAAAGTGAAGAACCTTGCATGCATGTCCATTAATTGTCATAATCTAGTAAAAGGAAGTGGGTTAGAATAAATATGCACAAAGAAGGGGTTGGTAACCTAAGGGGTCGCATAGCGTTCGATAAATTGCCTAAGCAAGTACGAATTGTGTTCATGATTCCAAATTCTAAGATGAATGTGTTACATTATGAATTAAATTGACGTTGCTTGACGGTCCGGTGATTTGTGATTGAAATTAAAAATGCGAAATTCGACACAAGGTATGTATGGATAATTTTAACCTTCGTAGAATCCTCTTGTTGGTGTCCGAGCATGCGGTATGTGTACCTTGTTTGAGAAAATGTGAATTGACTGTTCAATTGTGAAAAGTGGTTTGTTGTGCCTATATTATTATGTGCAAAGCTCGTAGATGATCGAGGGTATCGATATGGAAGTATGTGTTAATGAATGAAAGAATGTTAATGTGCCCAGTGTGGGAATGTATATGATGGCTGAAAATCGTGCGTGGTAAGTAATGAAAAAGGGCATTGTGAAATGATGTAATTGAGTTGAACGATTCTGGCAACACCGTGTACATGAATTACTACTTGGTGATAATCATTGTGCCTTGAGCCTGTATGGCGAATTGTTGATATGAACTTGTGTTCCTTGTAATGATGATCCTTGTGATTTAACTGTTGGTGATTGTTGTTATGAAATATGATTGTCTGATGGGATCGGGTTGCGCACCGCAACACGGGGAAATAAGGGTGAGTGAGGTAATAAGGGTGGCCGAGGTAATAAGGGTGGTCGAGGTAATAAGGATGGAATGTGATTATGTTGAAATGAGAATCTGTGAAACCCTTGAATGTGGTGGCATTGAAATGAGAATCTGTGAAACCCTTGAATGTGGTGGCATTGAAATGAGAATCTATGAAATTCTTGAATATGGTGGCATTGAAAGAGGAATCTGTGAAACTCTTGATTTTGGGTTGTTTCTGTTTCCGTACAATACTTGTTGGTTTATTAATTGTCTCTTAATTTTTGCATTGCTTGGTTGTACTTAGGGTAAAGTTCATTCATACATACTAGTACTATTCCACAGTACTAACGTTCCTTTTGCCGGGGGCGCTACTCTTTTATATGGATGTAGGTGGTTCCATAGTAGGTAGCTCAGCCCGCCGTTAGTGGTGCCTCCTCTTCATCTCTTCAGCAGTTGTGGTAGTGGTGAGCCCCTCTTCTCCTCGGGGCCATGTGTGGATTATACCACCCTCTTTTTCTTATGTTGTAAAGGTATAGCCGGGGCCTTGTTGCCGGCAAGTTATGTAAAAAAAACCTAGTATTCGTAGAGGCTCGGTAGAGATGATGTGGGTGTATATGTATATTTTTGGGTAGTAACTGTATGTGCTCGGAAATCGCGATTCATGTTGGAAAGTTATGTATGTATTATGTATGTTTGGATATCAATCATTGAAACGCTAGAAGAGGAGAAAAATGGAATCATGTTGTAAAAGGTACTTGAAATCTAAATTTAGCTAATTCACATGAAATAGTGTATGTTATGAACACGGGGTAATACGTTGGGTAAGGAAAGGCAATCCAGGTCCGTTCGACTGGGTTCATCCGGTTAGGCGCCGGTCTCGTCCCTCAATTTTGGGGCGTGAAAAAACAGAATATTTCGTCACCACATGTTGGAAATGTGGGACGCCTGGTCTAATGGTAGGGAACCGCCAAGTGTGATCCTTGGTTTTCCTGAGTTGATCCCCGGTTTAGATGGGCTTTCCAATATCCTTGTGCCCAACCCACTCTTCATATGTGGGCACCCTCTAATCCCGTCTAATGGCCCCAGAATGCCTTCTGTGGATCACCCCCAGGCGCTGGATTCAAGGTCACTGCCAGCAATGTTCGTTGCACTACCTCTCTTCACCACGGCACAGCCAACAGTGCCCAAACCAAACTCTTACCCTCAGCACCCGCAATATGAGTCTCCCATGGGTCAAGAAAAAACAATGAGAAATCCCGAGCAGGAAGAAATGGTTCGGAAGATGAGAAGCCTAGAGCAAAGCTTAAAGAACATACAGGGTTTGAGTGGTCAGAAGAGTGTCTCATATTCCGATTTATGCATGTTCCCACATTTTCACCTCCCGGTTGGTTTCAAAACGCCAAAGTTTGAAAAATATGACGGGCACGGAGACCCGATGGCTCAATTGAAATGATATTGTAACCAGCTGAGGGGTGATGGTGGAAAAGAGGAGTTGCTAATGGCCTACTTCGGAGAAAGCCTCCCCGGAATCGCTACTGAATGGTATATGGATCAAGAAATTACTCATTGGCATGTGTGGGACGATTTGGCCCGAGACTTTGTCCACCAATTACAGTATAATGTAGACATCGCTCCCGACAGGAACGCTTTGTCTAATTTGAAAAAGAAAACCGCGGAAAGCTTTCGCGAATATGTTGTCAAATGGTGTGAGCAAGCTGTCAGGGTAAAGCCTCTAATGGGCGAAGCCGAAATGGTTACGGTCTTCCTACAGGCCCAAGAAGCGGATTACTTCCAGAACATGATGTCTGCTATGGGTGGATCATTCGCCGAGGCTATAAAAATTGGGGAGATGGTCGAGAATGGTTTGAAAACAGGCCGAATCTTGAGTCAAACTGCATTTAAGGCTACATCACAGGATGTTCAGAATGGGTCAAGGGGTTTGATGAACAGAAACGAAAGAGAAGAGGGAGCCATGATGGCTTCGGGTTCGAAAGAGGCTCGCGAGACATTCAACCAATCATATATGCTTCCTAAGGTCCCACAACACTGGGATCCCTATCAAGATGATGCTACTTATGCCGTGGAACCACCTCCATATGCGGTGATGAACGTGCAATCTTACACGGGGCCACAAAATTATACCCAAAACTGAGCTCCACTTCCCAGAAATTCCCATCCTTACCAAGCTCCATATAATCCTCAATCAAATGTTCCCCAATATAATACTCGCCCAAGAGAGCCTTTCCAAAAGAATTAGTTCACCCCTATTGGTGAATCGTACTCTAGCTTGTTCCAAAGTTGGTCAGGACAGGTATGCTGCAGCTAGTGGCCCCAAACCGGCCAAACCCCGAGTCCCCCTCGCACCGGGCTGATGCTAGATGTGAATACCACTCTGGAGCACTGGAGCATAACACTGAAGATTGTTGGACTTTAAAAAGAGCAATGGAAGACCTCATCGAGGTCCAGGCAACAGTGCTTAGGGATGAAGAAGACCCTAATATAATGAATAATCCCCTGCTTGTTCACACTGGTCCAGTAGTCAGAATGATTTGTGAGGATGAAGAATTTGATCTGGCAATGAAGGCCATTGCAGCCATAGCCGAGACAGAAGAAAAGCCAAAAATTGGTTGCCAAGCCTGAAAGTTCCCTCCCATCAGGCGGGAGTCTCGATAGCCAGTCTTGCTATCCTTTCTGCGTCCGGATTATCTCGGGGTGTGATCCGGATGTTTTACTTTATTGTCTTATATTCCGATGTAAACCCTTCTATCTTTAAACTTCAAAAAAAAATCAATCAAAAAAATCAAATGGAATTAATATTTCATCTTCCAAGAATATCTCTTTTCTTAATATTGTATTTTTCTTACTCTACTTTTAGTTCTGTTAAATGCAGATTTCAATAACATGACATGCTTGCGGACTTCATGCCCAGATCCTAAAATGTTGTCAGACCTCGAAATAATGAATCAAGAACTAGAATGCAAACGAAGTTAGATCAAGGAAATAAAACAATGAATCGGAACAACCAAAGGAAAATTGGTTCAGATTGGAAAGGTCCAGACATTCCTACAAGAGTACTGCCAAAAGAGTGCGTTTGTACTTGGGGTACATCTAAGGAAATGTCCCTGAAACAACTTGTCATGACCCAAAACCCGGTTCAGGTCGTGATGGCACCTAACGGTGAGGTTAGGCAAGCCAACATATAAATCCTTAGAAGATACTACCCCAGAACTCGATATTCTAGGTATTTACAATTTATAACAATTATAATGCGGAATATAACAGCGATATGAGGTAAGGCCATAGATACAAGTTGAACCACAACTAGGACAAATATATACAACCCCGAACCCAAACATAACTACAACAAGTGTGTGCCAAGACTAGTGTCACAGTTTCAACGGGCGGCTACATAGATACAACAACTGAAATATACATATACAAAAATATACAAGCCGCAGTCTGGAACAAAAGACTGAGCAAAATGAAACTAGAAGGCTCCAGAGGTGCTGTCAGGATGACGCCAAGAAGACAGCTCACCGTATGGAGCGACACCGCGATCAGTATCTATCAGCAGACGGACGACCAGACGGACCAGCCTCAACACCTGCACAATCAAGTGCAGAAAAGAAAAGAAAGTGCAGCATGAGTACATATAAACAAATATGTACCCAGTGAGTATCCCGTCTAAACTCGTAAAGAGTAGTGACGAGAGGTAGAATATATACTCACTAAGGTCCAGTACATAATAAAATAAGGTACATACCGAGCAATAAATCATGTGAGAAAATACATCAAGTATAAGGACATGTAATCAACAAACATGTAACTGATCTTAAACATAACCTTTCTTTGTAAATTGATCATAGGTAACACTTGTTTCCTTTCTCATTATCTGAAATGTCTTATCTTATATCTCAATTGTTCACTTTCCAGTACTCAGTACCGTTTCTCAACTCACCATCGTACGATCCCA
>MDKH01206611.1:0-26774 GCA_005239495.1 Nicotiana undulata | reverse complement strand
CTTCGATACAAGTTATAATGTACTTTACGGATAGTGGAATTCATTGAACGATGGAGTTGTACTAGTAAGTGTAGAGTGTGCAATGCATAAGTGTGCTTGTTGCTTCAAAGGTGTGGATTACTTTCTTAATATGTGGATTTCAAGCTGGGTCAGGTCGTTCCGTTTGCTTGGTTAGTATAATTGAAATTTGTGTAGAGTAAATGACGTTCGAGAATGGTTCAGACGGATTCAAGGTTATATGTAGCGATCGAGGGTCTTCAAGGTGAGAGAAGGGCTAGAACTGAGATTTACGGGGAAGGCTTCAAGGCTTGTGATGTATTTGCATTATCATGGATTCTATCCATCAATATCAGGAAAGTGAAGGTAATGACTTTAAATTCGCAAGAAGTCTCTTCAGGTTAAGTATTTCTAATGTGGTGCATTTGGGGATGATTGAGGGAGTACTCAGCGGTTTATGAGCCTTATACGGTATATTTTTTTATGCTCGGGTTTCGTGCGGTGAGTCTGGATTGAGAATTGTGGTATAAGGGCAAGATGAGGTATCAATTCGAAGGTGAGTCAGAAGGAACTTGAACAAATAGGACAACTTGGTAGTAGGTCGGATCGTGATGATAAGGGATATGATTAGTTATGTGGGTGTTATGAAGTAATGAGTTGTTACAGGTGTTTCTTGACAATTCTCTTGGGATTTGGTGGCATGCGTAGCTTGGTTGAGTTAGAAGGATTCAGTCCTGACGGTTTGGTGTTGTACAAATGGGATTTGGAGAGTTCTTGATGGTTCCTACCACGGTTAGAGATGTATATTTCTACCGGCGTGAAGGCCATGTGATGTATAGTGATTTTGCTTCTAGACGGGATCAAATGGAAAGTTCTTGACTAGTTGGGTACGTAGTTGTTTGTGTCTAGGAAGGGAGCATGAAGTTCTCATATTTATCATAGGATTGCGTGGCGTTTGTGATATTTTGTGCATAGTGGAGAGTGGCATATGTGAGGTCACGGTTCAGTTCTGGATGGAAGGTCAGAACTTGAAGTTTTAGATGATTAGGTAAAGGATACCACTATTGGGTGGCTGGATGAGAGTATACATTCATAAAGGACAATGTGTTTAAGGCAATGTGTTTGAATAAGGATGTTTCATTGGTGTTACGACGCTCTCTTGTTGGATCGACTGCTGATATTCAAGGTTTCTTGGTGACACAGAGGAATTATGGGGGTATCCCTCATGGAATGATTGAGTATTAGAGACAAGTTATATATTCGAGTGGTGCAGTTGGGATCAGATATTGTAATTGGTACGCTTTATGGATTCCGAGACTGGGAGTTCTCAGGAACATGTTATTTTGTGGTTGTAGACCGTGAAGATGCGAGCAAAGCTAGTCAGGTGTTAGTATGTGTCATGATTCAGTCATTATGAACCTTTGGAAATTTATCTACCTGTTGTGGATGACCAGAGTTGATTTAGAATATAATTATTGGTTGGCCAGTATGGGTGTGTGTTCTACACTTAGTCGGAATTGTTGACCCCCAAATTGCTTTTGTTGAGGGATGTACCATTTGATTGTCATTGAGCTTATTCGTGTTTTGGAGTGATCTATGAGTTACCTTTCGGAGTTTTGAGGAGCTGTGATCGTTGGTTATATATGTGCATAGGGTGTAGTTCTATCAAGGCGTTATAGCGAGGTTTGAGTAAGGCAAGTAAGTAGTTGTTGCAGGATTGAGACGTGTTGGTTATGTTCTTTCTGGTTCGGGTGGCATGATATCGTCCAATTTCCCCCGTGGTTAGGGCAATGCACTTTGAGTAATTGATGTCGAATTTCGCATGGTTATTGAGTTTGAGCAAGGTGGCTTGGAGTATGTCATGTGGTCCAGCAGTTGGATGGGATCACGCTTTGCATCTTAGTTAAGTAGAGGTATGATCCTTGGTGTCGGATTTGTGTGATATGGTTTCACGATGTGTATCAGGCTTTTAGCATGATGTGGTAATGGTAAGTGTTATGGGCAGGATAGTCCTTTCGTGTGAGTCTTCTCTATTTTTTGAATTGAGCTCTTGGTATGTGGTTATTGAGTGCACAAGTTGCACAATTTATGGCTCTGGATGATATTGATACTAATCGGATGAATTGTTGCTGGTTTATACATGATTCTCTCATCATCGGCAGTTTATGGAAGTGTTAGATCGAGGCATGGTTTGATAAGCGGGAATGTACCGGTATTGAGTTGTTTGAACACCTATTGTGGTTAGGAGTAATCGCTATGAGTGGTTGAGCCACGTGGTATATTATGTGATTTCATCATGGGTTACGGATATGGTTTGATACAGAGTGTTCAGACTATTTCAGCTTATAGTCGTGGAAATTTGAACTTGTAAATTATTTCAGAAGTGGAAACTTGGTTTTAAGGTTTATAGGTCAGGATTTGATAATGAAATTTCAGTTATGTTGTGTTATCAAACCTAGATAGGGTAAGGTGACGTGGGATCACCTACGATCATGTGCAGGGTAGGTTACATAGCAATTTTTGGTGGTGTTGGAACAACTCTAGGCACGTTCGAGGACGAACGTTTGTTTAAGAGGGGGAGAATGTAACGACCCAGTCTGTCGTTAAGTGAAACCTGCATTATAATTGTTGTTATTGATTTATTATAGATTGGTTATTCTATTATTAATGTGTTAGAGTTGATAGGCTTGAAATCGGAATGGTTAAATGAGAATTCAGGCACTTAGTCCTTAAAAATAGCCTTAAAATGGGAAAAGTCAACTAAGGGTTGACTTATTGGTAAACGACCTCGGAATGCGAATTTTATGGCTCGGATAGCTTCGTTAGGTGATTTGGGACTTAGGAGTGTGTTCAAAATAATTTTGTGATGTTCGGTGTAGAATTAGGCTTGAATTGGTGAAAGTTAGTTTTTGGTGATTTCGGTCGGCAGTGGAAAATAGGTTATCGGAGCGGAAATGGAATTCCGACAGTTGGAACAGGTTCGTAATGTCATTTTGGACTTGTCCGCAAAATTTCAGGTCAAACGGAGTTGATTTGGATAGTTTCGGCATCATTGGTGAATTTTAGAAATTTCAAAGTTCTTAGGCTTGAATCCGATGTAAATTTGGTGTTTTAATGTTAACTTTGATGTTTTTAGAGTGCAAATAAGTTTGAATGATGTTATGGGATATGTTGGCAAGTTTGGTTAGGGTCCCGAGGGGCTCGGGATTTATTTCGGGTGTTTAACGGGCATTTTTGGACTTAGAACAACTGCTGGTTTTCTGGTTTTTGTGCAGCAGGGCTTTCTTCTCTGCGATCGCGTAGGGAGAGTCGCAATCGCGTAGTTCAATTGTGAGGGCAGCATTTTTATTCTCTGCGATCGCATAAAGGCGTCCGCGATCGCAAAGGTTGAGCAGCGTAGGTACCGCGATCGCAGGACTAAGGTCGCGATCGCGTGGAGTACTCTGAGGGCCGGGCGAGTTTGTGCATCGCGATCGCGTGTATTGGAGTGTGATCGCGTACGTTCGGTAAACAGAAGAGTGCGATCGCGTGAATGAGGTTGCGATCGCATGAGTTAAGGACTTATTGAGTCGCGATCGCGTGGCTTATGCCGCGATCGCAATGAGTAAAATGAGGGCTGGATAGGTTTGTTCTTCGCGATCGCGTGAGAACTTCCGTGATCGCAGTGCATAAATCACTGGGCATATTTAAATTAAACCCTCCGCGATTTAAACCCATATTTCACCATTTGTGTACGGACAAGGAGCTTTTTGGACGAATTTTGAAGGAGAAAATCATTGGGTATCACAGAGGTAAGTAATTTGATTATTAAAACTCGTTTATGGGTGATTATCCATAATCCCAGCCTTTAATTCATGAAATATAGTATAAAAATAGGATTTTGGGGCATGAGATTATGAGACCTTCAAGGGTCGATTTGAGGGGTCAAACGGACTCCAATTTTGGTGTTCTTTATATGTACGGACTCGTGGGAAGATGAAGAACACTTTTCTGTAAAAATTTCTGAGTTTCGGGATGAGGGCCCAGGGGTCGGGTTTTGACCGGTTTCGGATTTTTGAGTTAAATTGATATCTTTCGATTGGAAATTGTTCCTTAAGAACATATTGATGATAAAAATCTGAACTTGGTAGATTTGGAGCCTTCGGAGGTTTAGTCGAGAGGCAAGCGCATTGCAGAATAGTTTTCGGGCTAGTTTTGAGGTAAGTAATGTCTTGAAATCCTGTCCTGTGGGTATGAAACCCTGGACTATGCACCCTTCACGGGTTTTGGAATACAAAGATTGAAACTTGGGAAATATATTCCCTACTTAGGCAACTATTGAGTTGCGAAACCAATTTTTAAGCCTTTGTTTAATTAGTATTTATGTATTATGATATGTTTTGGGATGTAAGCCGTATTTGGGGCCTAGTGCCGATCCGTTTACCCCTTGGGGGACTGTTTTACTGTGTTTTCTCACTTGATATGTTGTGAATTACACTCAGTCGTTTCTTGATAAATGGTTTTGACACTCAGAGTATTTTGATACTATTTATTGAAAAATGAAACATTGTTTTGGGTCGAGAACCCGGTTTGTTTATGGCCTAAAGGCTAATTTAAAGTGTCTGGCTGAGTGATGTGAGGAGGCTTCCAGGCCTTATGAGTGATGTGATGAGGCTTCCAGGCCTTATGAGTGATGTGAGGAGGCTTCCAGGCCTCATGAGAGAGATGAGAAGGCTTCCAGGCTTTATGTTATTATTGCGCTTGGGCTGTAGGAGCCCCTTCGGAGTCTGTAACACACCCCCAGTGAGCGCCGGTACCAAATGAGTGATGATGATTGTCCGCGGGGCTGATATTGAGTGATGATTGATACTGAGTGATGATTGATACTGAGTGATTGAGGGAATGCCTGAGGGCATCTGTTATGAGAAATGATTTTGGCCCGAGGGGCACTTTTATGATGATTTTACTATGTTTTCAAGCTATGATTTACTTCATTTTCAAACTGGTTTTACTGAGGATTTCACTGAGATATACTGATATTGTACTTGTTTTTCAAAGGAGTTTGGAACTGGTTTTTGAACCTATGAAATTGCTGAATACTACTTGGTGACTTGGTGTTTTACTGGCTTTTGTGAAATGGTGTATCTGTTTGTGTGCTTTATATTTCTCAGACTGTGATTTCTTTTCATTACTACTGAGTTGGCGTACTCATAAAGACTCCCTGTGCCTCTGTGCACAGATCCAGGTACCAGCTCTCAGCAGTAGCTGACGCAGGTTCGATAGCAGAAGTTCACGGGATTTCGAGGTAGCTGTCCAGCGTCCACAGCTTCTCCATTTCCCTTCCTTATTTAGCTTTAGCATTTGATTCGGAGATATACATTATAGTGTTAGCAGAGTTAGATTTATTTATTCTTAGATGCTCATGACTTTTGACTCCAGTTCTTGGGAGGTTGTTTAGATTATTATGGGGACGTTAAGACTTAATTGTATTAATTGATGTTATGGTTGCTTGCTTATTATTAAATTGTGAACTATTTTAATTGAACACAAGCGTAGTAATGTGACGGTCGGCTAGCCTAGTTCCACGATAGGCGTCATCACGGCCAGTTAGGATTTGGGGTCGTGACACTCCCGCTGAAATACTCTCCAGAAATGGGAGGTAAACTGAGTACCTCGGCCAGAAATGATAGATACGGGCACGCCATGCAAGCGAACAATCTCCCTGATGTAGATTTTTGCCAACTTCTCCGAAGAATACGAAACTGATACCGGAATGAAGTGTGCTGACTTGGTCAGCTTATCCACAATGACCCACACTGCATCAAACATCCTCTGAGTCCGTGGGAACCTAACTACGAAATACATGGTGACACGCTCCCACTTCCACTTGGGAAGCTCAATCTGCTGCATCAAACCACCGGGTCTTTGGTGCTCGTACTTAACCTGCTAACAGTTTAAGCACCAAGGTACATATGCCACAATGTCCTTCTTCATCCTCCACCACCAATAATGTTTCCGCAAATCCTGGTACATCTTCGCGGCGCCCGGATGAATGGAATACCGGAAACTATAGGCCTTCAGCAATATCAACTCACAAATACCATCAACATCAGGCACTCAAATACGGCCCTGCATTCTCAAGACTCCATCATCATCAACTGTAACCTGCTTGGCACCTCTGTGCCGGACCGTATCTCTAAGAACACATAAATGACGATCATCATACTGCCGGTCTCGAATACGATCAAACAATGAAGAACGGGCCACGGTATAAGCCAAACCACTGCCAGTCTCTAAAACATCTAATCTCAAGAATCGATTGTCCAAGGCCTGAACATCCAAAGCAAGTGGTCGATCCTCGACCGGTATATAAGCAAGACTACCCAGGCTGGCTGACTTCCGTCTCAAAGCATCAGCCACCACGTTGGCCTTTCCCGGATGATAAAGAATGGTAATGTCATAATCCTTTAACAGCTCTAACCATCTCCCCTTCCTCATATTCAACTCTTTCTGCTTAAACAGATACTGCAAACTCTTATGATCCGTGAACACCTCACATGACACACCATAAAAATAATGCCTCCAAATATTCAACACATGAACAATGCCTGCTAACTCCAAATCGTGAACTGGATAGTTCTTCTCATGAATCTTCAACGGATGAGAAGCATAGGCTATAACCTTGCCATCCTGCATCAACACTGCACCAAGTCCCCACCGTGAAGCATCACAATACACGGTATATGGCCTTGAACCTGTAAGCAACACTAACACTGGTGTCGTGGTCAAAGATCTTGAGCTTCTGAAAGCTCTCCTCACACTCATCAGACCACCTGAACTGGGCACCCTTCTGAGTCAACCTGGTCATCGAGGCTACAATAGATGAAAAGCCCTCCACAAATCGACGATAGTAGCCTGCTAAGCCCAAGAAAATCCGAATCTCTGTAGTTGAGGTGGGTCTAGGTCAATCTCTGACTGCTGAAATCTTCTTGGGATCCACCTGAATACCCTCTGCCGACACCACATTACCCAAAAATGCTACCGAACTAAACCAGAACTCACACTTGGAAAATTTGGCATACAACTGACTATCCTTCATAGTCTGAAGGACGACTCGAAGGTGTTGCTCGTTCTCCTCTCGGCTGCGAGAGTATATCAATATATCATCAATGAAAACAATAACAAACAAGTCCAAATAGGGCCTGAACACTCAGTTCATCAACTCCATAAAAGCATCGGGGGCATTTGTCAACCCAAATGACATCACCAAGAACTCATAATGCCCGTACCGAGTGCGAAAAGCTGTCTTAGGGACATCGGATGCCCTAATCCTCAACTGATGGTAGCCAGATCTCAAATCAATCTTAGAAAACACTGTGGCACCCTGAAGCTGGTCGAATAAATCATCAATCCTCGGCAAAGGATACTTATTCTTGATAGTAACCTTGTTCAATTGCGGGTAGTCAATACACATCCTCATTGAGTCATCTTTCTTCTTAACAAACAACACTGGGGCACCCCAAGGGGAAACACTAGGCCTAATGAAGCCTTTATCAAGAAAGTCATGTATCTGATCCTTCAACTCCTTCAGCTCTGGCGGGGCCATACGATATGGCGGAGTAGAAATAGGCTGAGTCCCGGAACCAAATCAATGCAAAAGTCAATATCCTGTCGGGTGGCATAGCCGGCAGGTCAGCAAGGAATACCTCTGGGAACTCACGAACAATGGGAACGGACTCCATAGAAGGAACCTCGGCACTAGAATCGCGAACATATGCCAAATAGGCCAAACAACCCTTCTCGACCATGCGTCGAGCCTTCATATATGAAATAACTCTACCGGAATATGACTAGGAGTCCCTCTCCACTCCAATCGAGGTACTTCCGATAAGGCCAAGGTCACAGTCTTGGCATGACAGTCTAGAATAGCATGGTAGGGAGATAACCAATCCATCTCCAAGATGACGTCGAATCAACCATATCAAGAAGTAACGAATTAACACGGGTCTCAAGACTACCAATAACCACTATACATGACTGGTAGACTCAATCTACCACAATAGAATCACCCACCGGTGTAGACACATATACATGAGTACTCAGGGAATCACGGGGCATAATCAGATAAGAAGCAAAATATGAAGACACATAGGAGAATGTAGATCCCGGATCAAATAAAACCAAAGCATATTTGCTGCAAACTGAAACCATACCTGTAATGACTGCATCAGAGGCCTCAGCCTCAGGCCTGGCAGGAATAACATAGCATCGGGGCGGAGCCCCTCTAACTTGAACATCTCTGGGTCGACTTACTGCGGCCTGACCTCTACTTCTCATAGCCTGTCCTCCACCTCTAACTGTCTAGCCTCCACCTCTGGCACCTCGACCTCCACCCCTAGCTGGCTGAGGGGGTGGGGGTGCACCTGGTGCGGGAATCATAGCACGGGAACCCTGATGCTGAGAACCACTAGAAGCTCGGTGGCAATACCTAGCAATGTGCCCTAAAACACAACAAGAGTAACAAGACCTCTGCTGCTGAGACTGCTGGCCCTGAAACTGTCCCTGTCGACCAGAATAACCACCCTGGAAACTTCAGAGAGCATGTTTTCCATACTTAACATTTTTTTTCCTGTGTCAAACTCACCCTACAACATCCAAAAACCAGTTAGTGCAAAAATGAATCCTATTCTACCAAGAAAAACAAAGGAAAACAAAATAAAATAAAGACACATGGGTTGCCTCCCAAGAAGCGCCTGATTTAACGTCGCGGCACGACGGATGTTACCGAGATCATTTAAGATGAAGAAGTTCCACCACGTGGCTATCATCAATCTTGCCAAGATAGTGTTTGACCCGGTGACCATTGACTCTGAAGATTTCTCCACTTTTGTTTTTGAGATCAAGAGCACCAAATGGAGTCACAAATACCACTTCGAAAGGCCCGCTCCATTTTGACTTGAGTTTTCCCGGGAATAGCCTCAACCGAGAATTGAACAATATAACCAAGTCACCCACCTTGAACTCTTTTCCTCGAGCATACTTGTCATGAAGGTACTTCATTTTGTCCTTGTACAAGGATGAACTGGAGTACGCATGGAATCTGAATTCGTCTAGCTCATTTAGGTGCTCCACATGAAGGTTTGCAGCCACATCCCATTCAAGGTTCAACATTTTCAAGGCCCACATAGCCTTGTGCTCCAACTCCACCGGAAGATGGCAAGCTTTCCCGAAGACCAACCGGTACGGGGACATACCATATGGGGTCTTGTAAGCGGTTCTGTAAGCCCAAAGAGCATCATCAAATTTCTTTTCCTAATCGCTCCTATTAGCATTGACCGTCTTTGACAATATGCTCTTTATTTATCTGTTAGAGACTTCCACTTGGCCACTTGCCTGAGTGTGGTAGGGTGTGGTGACTTTGTGATTGACACCATACTTGGAAAGCAAGGTGTCAAAGGCTTTGTTGCAAAAATGCGACCCCCCATCACTGATGATAGCACGAGGCGTGCCAAACCTTGTAAAGATGTTCTTCTTGAGGAAAGCAATAACACTCTTGGCTTCATTTTTGGGCAAAGCCACGGCCTCAACCCATTTAGCCACATAATCGACTGTCACTAGAATGTACGTGTTCCCACAAGAACTCACAAATGGGCCCATGAAATCGATGCCCCAAACATCAAAGATATCCACTTCAAGAATAGAATTAATAGGCATCTCATCTTTCTTGGAAATTCCCCCGGCCCTTTGGCACTCATCACACCTTTTTACTAGATCACCGGCATCCTTGTACAATGTAGGACAAAAGTAACAACAGCTAAGCACCTTTGAAGCAGTTCTTGCTCCTCCATGATGACCACCATACGGTGAGGAGTGGCAAGACTCACGAATAGCCATTTGTTCTTCCTCCGGTACACATCTTCAGATGACCCCATCAGTGAAAATCTTGAATATATAAGGCTCATCCCAATTGAAATCCAAGCTATCCCTCCTAAGCTTCTTCCTTTGGTTAGAAGAGAGCTCACAGGGGAAAACACCGGTGACAAGGTAATTGGCAATATCGGCAAACCATGGCATCTCTTGCATTGACACCGACAGAAGTTGTTCACCCGGGAAACTGCCATTGATTTCAAATCCATCACAAGGTCTCCCTTGATCCTCCAACCGAGAAAGATGGTCGGCCACTTGGTTTTCACTCCCTTTTCGATCCACAATCTCTAAGTCAAACTCTTGGAGCAACAATACCAACGCATAAGCATCGCTTTGGAATCCTTCTTAGTCATGATATACCGGAGTGCCGCATGGTCAGTGTGAACTATGACCTTGGCACCCATCAAGTAAGGACGAAATTTCTCCATAGCAAAACTTATTGCCAAAAGCTCCTTCTCCGTGACCGCGTAATTCATTTGGGCCGAATTCATCATCTTGCTAGCATAGTAGATAGGGTGAAAAATCTTGTCCACCCTCTGGCCCAGCACATCACCCACAGCAACATCGCTCGAATCACACATAAGCTCGAAGGGTGAGCTCCAATCTGGCACCGTGATGATAGGAGTAGTAGTGAGCTTGTGTTTCAAAAGTTCAAAGGAATGCATACAATGTTCATCAAAATGGAATCTAGCATCATTATCAAGCAACTTGCACAATGGATTTACCACCTTAGAGAAGTCTTTGATAAAACGCCTATTAAAACCGGCGTGACCAAGGAAACTCCGAACTCCTCTAACGGAAGTAGGTGGTGGCAACTTTGAGATCACCTCAATTTTTGCTTTATCAACTTCAATGCCATTTTTTGATATCTTATGGCCCAATACAATTCCCTCTTCCACCATAAAGTGGCATTTTTCCCAATTCAATACTAAGTTCGTCTCTTCGCATCGAGCAAGGACCCTATCAGTATTACACAAGCATTCATCGAAGGAATCCCCTATGACGCTAAAGTCGTCCATAAACACTTCAAGGAAGTCCTCCACCATGTCGATGAAGATTGCCATCATGCATCTTTGGAAAGTGGTCGGTGCGTTACAAAGTCCGAAGGGCATGCGAGCAAAGGCAAAAGTGCCATATGGGAAAGTAAAAGTAGTCTTCTCTTGATCCTCCGGGGCGATAAAAATTTGATTATATCCAGAATAACCGTCGAGAAAACAATAGAAGGCCCAGACCGCAAGCCTCATCTGATCCAAGAATGGCAAAGGAAAATGGTCTTTGCGGGTCACCTTGTTGAGCTTGCGGTAGTCCATGCACACCCTCCATCCGGTGACCGTTCTTGTGGGAATGAGCTCATTTTTATCATTTTTGAGCATCGTCATTCCACCCTTTTTCGGGATGCATTGGACCAGAGAAGTCCAAGCGCTATCCGAAATTGGATAGACAACTCCCACATCGAGCCATTTTATGATCTCCTTCTTCACCACCTCTTGCATTGCTTCATTGAGTCTTTTCGATGTTCCACAGAGGGTTTGTCTCCATCCTCCAATATGATTTTGTGCATGTAAAAGGCGGGGCTAATACCACGAATATCCGCCAAAGTCCATCTGATTGCTTTCTTCCTCCTCCGTAGCACTTTTAGAGTTGAGTCTACCAGCACTTGGGTTAGGCAAAAGGAAAGAATAACAGGTAAAGTACAAGATGGACCAAGATATTCATACCTGAGGTGGGAAGGAAGTGGGTTCAACTCCATATTTGGAGGTTCTTCAATGGAAGGCTTTGTTGGTGGGGTCTTCCGGTTCTCCAAGTCCAAGGATAATTTTCTGGGAGCATAAGAATAAGACCCCTTGCCTTGAAGGGCATGGGTACTTTCAAGAACACTATCCACCATAGAGTCCTCATGATTCAATAAGGCCAACTCCACAGGGTCATCAACATGGATCATAGCACTGGCATCATCAATAATAACCTCAGACACGAGGTCCATAAATGAGAAAACTTCCGTGTTGTTAGGCTGCTTCATAGATTTGCATACATGAAAGACCACCTTCTCATTTCCCACTCTGAACGTGAGCTCCCCAGCTTCTACATCAACCAAGGCCTTCCCCGTGGCAAGGAAGGGCCTTCCCAAGATAATGGGGACCTCAAAGTCAACCTCACAGTCAAGAATGACAAAATCTGCTGGCAATATAAACTTGTCCACACTCACTAGCACATCATCAATAATACCTAGGGGCCTCTTCATTGACCTATCCACCATTTGCAAACGCATAGAGGTCGCCCTAGGTTGTCCGATCCCCAAGGTCTTAAACATTGAATATGGCATTAAGTTAATACTTGCCCCAAGATCACATAGGGCTTTGGCAAAGTCTGCACTCCCAATCGTGCAAGGAATAGTAAAGGTACCCGGATCCTCAAGTTTCGGTGCCATGGAGTGAAGTATAGCACTCACTTGGTGAGTCATCTTGATGGTATCACACTCCATGGACCGCTTTTTTGTCACTAAGTCCTTCATGAACTTAGCATATCCAGGCATTTGCTCCAAAGCTTCCACCAATGGGACGTTGATGGAGAGATTCTTAATCATATCGATAAACTTTTTGAACTGAGTCTCTTGCTTTTGTTTGGCCAATCTCTGAGGGTAGGGAGGAGGTGGCCTAGGCAATGGTGCCTTGGCTTGTGGGGCCACCGGCTCCGGCATATCAATTATGTGCTCCCTAGACGGGTTCACATTCCTTTCCAAGTCCTCCCCATTGTCATGTATGTCAATTCTTACCTCACCTTCACTTGGGTCATCCATCACTTGTTCCACTTCAACCGGTAACTCTTCTTGGGGTATGTCTTCATCATCAACAACAATCTTCTTTTGCCTCGAAGTACTTGCTTCACCACCCTTTCCACTTCTCGTAGTCACCGCCATGGCGTGACCAGTATTGTTATTGTTCCCACCCTTGGGGTTCACCACCGTATCACTTGGTAGTGCACCCTTCGGGCGTGTGTTTAAGGCATGTGAAATCTGGCCCATTTGTACTTCGAGGTTCCTTATAGAGGTATTGTGAGAAGCCAACTGAGCATCGGAGTCTGCATTTCTCTCCATCATCTGCTTGAACATATTTTCAATTCTACCCATATCCGAGCCCGATGAACTTTGTCCTTGAGATTGGTACAGAGGTGGGTTGCTTGGTTGTTGGTACATCGGGGGCCTTTGAAAGCCCGACCCTCGATTACCATTGTCACCCCAGTTGTTGTTGTTGTTTCCCCCATTCCAATTTTCCTCATTGTTGTTCCTCTACTGTCGGTCATTATTGTTCCCCCATTGACGATCGTTGTTGTTGTTCCCCCAATTCCGAGCATTGTTGTTTTTATTCCAGTTTCTTGGTCTTTGATTCCCCCAACTTTGGTCATTGCCTTTGTTTCTCCAACTTTGGTTGTTGTTTTGACTATTGCCTTGACCTTGATAGTTGTTTGCATACATCACATCTTCCTCTTGGGCATCATACTCTTCATCTTGGCCATACCCACTAGGCCCTTGGTCACTTTGATCATTATGGTTTTGCTTAGAGTTCCCCCGAGGTCTCCTTTGATTTCCTTGCATGTTCACTCCTTCCATAGCATTCACTTGCTTCGGCCCTTGCAATTGTTGGAGTTGGGCTTTGGCAAGTTGATTCATGGTAGTAGTGAGCTCGGCAATTGCTTGCCCTTGTTCTTGGAGCTCTTTATGGAGACTATTCACACCGGTCTCTCCTTGAGGCACATTAGCTCTATTTTGCCAAGCCGATGATGTGTCGGCCATCTCATCTAGAATCTCACATGTCTCGGGATAAGTCAACTTCATAAAATTTCCACCGGCCAACTGATTGACCATACATTGATTCACAGTGTTAATCCCTCAGTAGAAAGTCTGTTGGATCATGGCTTCAGTTATGTCGTTGTTCTTACATTCCTTAACCATGGTCCTATATCTCTCCCATATATCATGTAAGGGCTCATTGGGTTCTTGTTTGAAGGCCAGTATTTCATCTCGAAGTGCCTCCATATGACTAGGGGAAAAGAATTTTGCAATGAATTTGTCCGCGAGCTCATCCCAAGTTGATATTGAATGGTTGGAAAGACGCTCGAGACAATCAAGGGCTTTCCACCGAAGAAAGAAAGGGAACAACCTGAGTCGTAATGCATCCTCCGATACATTTGTCTGTTTACTTCCCCAGCAAGTATCTACGAAGCCCTTGAGATGCTTATAGGCATTCTGGTGCGCGGCTCTGGTGAAATACCCCTGTTTCTCTAGGAGGGTGAGCATCACGTTTGTAATTTGAAAGTTCCCTGCCCGAATCCTCGGTGGGAAAATAGCACTAGCATACCCCTCGTTTGGAAGGACCCGAGGGGCAGCTCTAGGAGGTAAGGGAGGGGGAGGGTCTGGGATATCATCTTGTAGATTGGCATGTCGTCCCCTTCTTTGTGGAGGTAATTGATTGATTTCGTCCTCTTGATTATCATATACCTCCTCCCCCGCAATAACGTTTCCCATTGGATCCGCCATTTTTTTACCTGAGTAGATCAAACAAAAGGGTTAAAAACAGAAGGAAAGAAAAACACTTAACGCTACTAGACACGTAGATAATCAACACCATCTTAACTCCCCGGCAACGGCGCCAAAAAATGATCGACTCTTACCCTCACTACTATAGGAGTAGGAAGACAAGGGTCGGTGCATCTTTTACCCAATAGGTCGGGATCGAATCCTCAGGGAGTCAACAATTGGAGTGAGTGTCTATGTGAACTAGTAGAGCCTCGTGATTCTAGTTACACTTCTCATATTTTGGTGGTTTTTAATTTACGACTAAGAATTGTACTATTGTTGAGTGCAAATTAACTAACTAATTTGTTTTGATGTTGCTTTCTTATAAGGATAAAGGCACTAGGGTCGTGACTTTCACCTAGACGGATACTTAATGGATTTCAATGTTCTAAGGTAAGGATGTTGATTAGGGATACAACTATAACCAATGCACGGATGTGCCCACTCTATACCTCTCGGTAGTTTGAGTGGCTTTGCCCTAATTGCCTCTCTCAAGGCCAATTGGGTGTCAATTAATCAAGCAATTGAGGTGCAAGTGGGTAATACTCTCTCGAGGCTTAACCCGTTAATTAGGGCTCAAGTAGGGTTTTACCATTTCTGGGTTCAACCCAATTGATTGGGACTACCAATCTCTTGATAATGCCCTAATTCCTTGTTAGGCTAGTTTTCTAGACTCAAATCCTCTTTCTCAAGAAGGACCCAAGTCATGGAAAGGTTAATTAGTGTTTGCAACCACTAATTTTAGCAATAAGAACCCTAAATTAGCCTAAATAGCAAACACCCATAAACATCTTAACCTTAATTTAAAAAACCCATCAAATACCCACACTAGGGTTGAGCCACAACCCTAGCTAATGGGTCTAGCTACTCATATTCAAAGATAGATTCAATGATAGAGAAGAAATAGAACCCATAAAATTGATTCTTAACAACAAACTCAACGGTTCAATGTTGAAAATGCAAGAAATAAGCTAAAAAGATGAAACACTAGCCTTGGCTTCTGGGTCTCTGAATATGCTCGACTGCGGTAAATGGACCGCGGCCGCGGTTCTCTTTGGCCTTGAATTCTGGTTCTCTGAATCTTCAGACCGCGGTAATTGGACCGCGGACCGCGGTAATTGGACCGCGGACCGCGGTAATTGGACCGCGGACGCGGTGAGAAATGGCCTAGTATCAGGTTCTCAGAAGCTCTGCACCGCAGACCGTGGTAAGTGGACCGCGGCCGTGGTGGGAAAATTCCTTGTGCAGGTTCTCTGAAGCTTGGGATCGCGGACCGCGGTAAAAGGACCGCGGCCGCGGTGGGACTCTTTAGTTGGGTATTTTTGTTGTCCTTGGTAATTGTGCAAGATTCACTCCTGTTTTGAACATATCCTTGACTGAATGTCGTCAATTTTGGTTCAATCCTGCAACAAGCACAACATATAAGCTTTTGGGGCTACTTTGTGTACAAATATAACCAAAACCTAAGCAATGAAGGGCGGAAAACAAGGTAAAAATCCTAGTTATCAATTAACATATTCAATTCCTCATTATTTGGTATTTAAAGAAAAGAAATGAACAATAATAGATGTGAATAAGAATGCGGAAGCTATGAAACCAATAACTGAAGAAGTTAACATTACAAAATCCTCGAACGAAAACCCCCAGAACTGGTGTCACAAATTCACGGACTGTCTAAGATTACTAAAACAAAAGGTCTGAATAAACATATACAACTGTCTCTGTAATACATAATAAAGACAAAGAAAAGAAGAAGATAGGAGGTGACGCCAAGGCCTGCGGACGTCTGCAGGACTACCTCAATGTTTCCTGTGGACTGAAGGATACTCCCTCGATCAATGTCCATTGGGTCCGGTACCATAATCTGCACAACATAAAGAAGTGCATGTGTAGCATCAGTACAACCGACCCCATGTACTGAGTAAGTGCCGAGCCTAACCTCGGCGAAGTAGTGACGAGGCTAGGGCACGACCAATAATAAACACTTGTACAATTCAATAACATATAACAGGAATAACGGCAGAAATAAACAGTTAAGTATAAAATGGGGAGGACATGCTGGGGACAAGCGGAATCAATTCCTGAATCACAGATTGAAGCAACAGTCTAAGTATCAAAGATAGCACGGTAAGTAAACACATAGAACAAACAAGTACACGGCATCACCCTTCGTGCTTTACTCTCATACTCACCAAAACAAGTGCACGGCATCACCCTTCGTGCTTTTACTCTCATCCTCACCAAAGCAAGTAAACAGATAAATACACGGCATCACCCTTTGTACTTTTACTCTCATCCTCACCAAAGCAAGTAAGCAAATAAATACACGGCATCACCCTTCGTGCTTTTACTCTCATCCTCACAATGCAATGAATGAATAAAACGACACGGCATTATCCTTCGTGCTTTTAAATATTAAATCATGACACAACATCACCCTTCGTGCTTTACACTCTCATCCTCACAATGTATCAAATAAATACACGGCATCACCCTTCGTGCTTTACATTCTTCCTCACCCAAACAATATCAAGTACAACAGCTTGGCAAGGAAAAATCATTAACATGTATCATCATCACAACATCCCGGCAAGGGAACAACAATAGAAACAAATACCGTCCCGGCAAGGGACACAACTATAACCAATCTCGCTCAAGTGTAAAACTTAACCAAATAATCCTCAAACGACCAATTAATCAACAGTATTCACAACCAAGTATTTCCAATAATTGAATAACTTCCGAAATGAAATCCACTTCATAACATAGTAAATAACGAAGAGAAGCACATATATCATAGAGACCGACTCACGTGCATGCTTGACAACAACGCATAGGTACTCGTCACCTCACCTATACATTGAACATGGGATATACACGCAGCACATATGACTCAATTCCTATTCCCTCAAGCTAAGGTTAGGCCAAACACTTACCTCGATGCCACGAACACAATTCAAGCCTCAATTACCGCTTTACCTCTTGATTCCACCACCAACTCGCTCGTATCTAGCCACAAGTTACTTAATTATATCAATAAATTCTAAATGAATCAATTCTAATGCATGGAAAAGAGTTTTTCTAAAGTTTCCCCAAAAAGTCATCGACCCCTGGCCAGCCCGGTCCAAACTCGAAATTCGGACCAAAACCCGAATACCCATTCACCCCTGAGCCCGATATATAAATGGTTTTGGAATCCGACCTCAATTTGAGGTCTAACTCCCCAAATTTCAATATTCTTAGGTTCTTCCCAAAATTCCCATTTCCACCATGAAATCCCTAGATTCTAGGATGAAATCTTGTAAAAAAAAATAAGATAAGGATTAAAGAAAATGAGTTAGAAATCACTTACTAATGTTTTGGAGAAGAAAGAGTGTTTGGAAAATCGCCTCTTATGTTTTTTGGGTTTTGAAAAATGAAAAATAACTTAAAATCCCGTTTAAATATACTCCCTCCAGGCTTCCACCGCGGACCGCGAAAAAGGGACCACGACCGCAAAGGTCTACCGCGGACCGCACCGGGATGATCGCGGTCGCGAAGCTCCACCGCAGACCACACAAAGGCAACCGCGGACCGCACTGGCAGGTTCAGAGATTTGCAATTCTCTCAACCTGTTACAGCCCTGATCTATGCCTAACACACCCCGAGACCTACCCGAAACTCACCCGAGCCCTCGGATCTCCAAACCAAAAGTGCAAACAACCTCAAAATCATCTACAAACTTATTCGTGTAATCAAATCACCAAAATAACATCATAAACATCGAATTAAACCTCAAAATCAATGAAATTTCACAAAACTTCTTTAAACCTCAACTTTTGCATTTTTTATCCGAATCACGTCAAACTAAGCCTAATTCTTACCAAACTTCACAGATAATACACATAAATCATATCGAACCTGTACCGGGCTTCGGAACCAAGATACGGGCCAGATACCACAAGTTTCACATCAAATTTCATTTTCAAAAACCTTTATATTTTTCATAAAACAATTTCCTTTAAAAATTCATTTCTCGGACTAAGGACCTCGAAATTCGATTCCGGGCATACGCCCAAGTCCCATATTTTCCTAGTCCAGGTCTGTTTACCAAAAATGTTGACCGGAGTCAACTTTATTCAATTTTTCAACACAAACTTATTGTTTTTATCAGTGTTTCTCATAACAACTTCCTGGCTACATGCCCGGGTTGCACACGCAAATCGAGGTGAGATAAAAAGGAGGTCTTCACGACCTCGTAAAACAGAATAGCTAAGTATACACTGGATGACCTTTTGGGTCATCACATTCGAATAGGTTCGTAATGTGATTTGTGACCTGCACGTAAAGTATGGCAAAATTTGAAGGTTAGAAAGTTGAAGAAAAGTTTTGGCCGTCAATTTGTAATTTTGATGTTATTTGACATGATTCGAGGTTTCGACTAAGTTCGTATCGTATTTTGGGATGTGTTGGTATGTTTGGACAAGGTCCGCGGGAGCCTCGGGTGCGAATCAGATTGGAAATAGATCAAATATGGACTTGGAAGAACTGTTGATGCTTAAGGCTTCTGATGCGATCGCACCTGCGAGGTCATTGCTGCAGGCGCAAGACAGCAGAAGCAGCCAAGAAGTCGCAGAAGCGGTAGGGAGTAAGGATGGATGGGTTTCGCAGGTTCGAGGAATTTACCACACCTATGGGCTTGTAGATGCAGGTGGAGAAGTGCAGAAGCGAAAGTGGTCTGGGATGGATGATCATAGGTGCAGGAGTTGTAGCGCACCTGCGGAGCCGCAGGTGTGCTCATGGGCACGCAGGTGAGGAGTGGTGCTCGAGCTAGGGAACCGCAGATGCGGAGGATTTTAACAGAAGCGGATGCACACCTGCGGATAGATGGCTGCAAAAGTGGAAAAAGCTGGCCTTGGGGGAAGCCACATCTGCGAGGAAGCTTCAGCAGAAGCAGAGCCGCAGGCGCACAAGAAAATATGCAGGTGTGGAAAGTCGGCTGGGCAGATTGTTTAAAGAACAGAGTTTTGCTCATTTCACTCATTTTCTCTCTTGGTTTGGGCGATTTTTGGCGAGCTTCAAGAGGAGATTTTCATCATCCTGGAAAGCAAATTTATTCTCAACTATTATAAGTTAAATATAAGGATTTAAACATGGAAATTAGTAGAAATTGTGGGATTTTGGTAGAAACCCTAGAATTTGGTAATTAACCACGAAATTGGACATGAAAATTGGAATAAATTATATATATTTGATTCGTGGTGTTACTGGTAAAGTTTATCTTCAAAAAATATTTCGAAATTCGGGAACGGGGGCCCAAGGGTTGACTTAATCGACTTTTCGAGCGGAGATGGGGATTGTTATAAATTAATTAACTATGGGTAATGGAGTATATATTTATGGATTTGAACATTGTTTGACTAGTTATTGTAACAATCCGGTCGGTCGTTTTGAGAGTTAGCGCCCTGATCTCCTAATAACTGTTTTCCCCACATTTGTTTCTGCTCATGGGACCAATACTTGCCACTTGCAGAGTTTTCTTATAATAAAAGTTATCAGTCCAGCATTCAGATGGCACCATACGAGGCTTTGTACGGTAGGCGGTGTCGGTCCCCAGTGGGATGGTTTGAGTCGGGCGAGGCCCGATTGTTGGGTACAGATTTGGTCCAGGATGCGCTGGACAAGGTGAAGGTGATTCAGGAGAGACTTCGCACGGCTCAGTCCAGGAAAAAGAGTTATGCGTACCGGAAGGTTCGTGATTTGGCATGTATGGCTGGTGATCGGGTTTTGCTTCGGGTATCGCCTATGAAGGGCGTCATGAGGTTTAGGAAGAAGGGTAAGATGAGTCTGAGATTCATTGGTCCTTTTGAGATATTGCGGCGTGTTGGGGAGGTTGCTTATGAGCTTGCCTTGCCTCCCAGCCTAGCAGGAGTTCATCCGGTATTCCACGTCTCTATGCTCCGAAAGTATCACGGTGATCCGACTCATGTTTTGGATTTCAGTTCAGTCCAGTTGGACAAGGATTTATCATATGTTGAGGAGCCAGTAGTTATATTGGATAGGCAGGTCAGAAAGCTCAGGTCGAAGAATATTGCATCAATAAAGGTTCAGTGGAGGGGTCAGCCAGTCGAGGAGGCAACTTGGGAGACCGAGCAGGATATGCGCAGCCAGTACCCCCATCTTTTCATAGCTTTAGGTATGTCTTTATTCTCGTTTGAGGACGAATGATTTTCTTAAGAGGGGGAGAATGTAACGACCCGGTCGGTCATTTTTAGGGTTAGCACCCTGATCCCCTAATAACTGTTTTCCCCATGTTTTTTTCTGCTTATGGGACTTGTCGGAGTGTTTAGTTGTAGAATTCAGAGAGTTTTGGGACACGTAGTCCATAGATATGAGTTTAAGCTTTAGAAATCGGACTGTAGTTGGAACTATGTGAAGACGGATCCGGAATGGAATTCCGCTGACTCCGTTAGCTTCGTTGAGTGATTTCAGGGTTGGGAGTGCATCCAGAATATATTTTCGAGGTCTGTAGTAGGTTTAGACTTGTATTGGCGAAAGTTAGAATTTCGGCGATTTCGGCCGATATGTGAATTTTTAATATCAGGATCGCAATGGAATTACGGAAGTGGCAAGAGGTCTGTAGTGTCATTTATGACTTGTGTGTCAAATTTGAGGTCATTCGGATTAGTTTTGACGTGTTTCGGCATCGGTTGTAGATTTTGGAAAATTCCTAAGTTCTTAGGCTTGAATCCATGTATAATTTGTGTTTTTGGTGTTATGTGATGTGGTTTGAAGGCTCAACTAAGTTCTAATGAGGTATTAGGACTGGTTGGTAGGCTTGGTTGAGGTCCCAGGGGCCTCGGGTGTGTTTCGGATGCTCAACGGGAAGATATTTGACTTAAGCAAAAGGCTGGAGTTTGCTGGTTCTGGTGTTTCGCACCTGCGAAAGGGGACACGCAGGTGTGGTAAGGGATGTGCAGGTGCGGTTTTGGATAAGGTCGGCTGGGCTCGTAGATGCGGCTAGGAAACCGCAGATGCGAAGCCGCGGATGCGTCCCAGAGACCGCAGATGCGGCCCCAGCCCAATTAATGAAATTTCGCACCTGCGATGCCATTTCCGCAAGTGCGGGACCGCAGGTGCGGCCCAATTAACCACAAAAGTGGAAATCGCTGGTCAAAAATATCAAGTTCGAGGATTTGAAATTCATAACTTCTAAAAACGATTTGGAGCTCGGGAATAGGAGATTTTGGGTGGATTTTGAAGAGGAGATCAATAGGTAACGACTCCTAATCCTATTTCACTTGTATTTCATTAATCTATAGCAAGTTCTTCAATCTAATCAAGGAATTTGAGGGGAAAATTAGAAAAATGGGAGAAAAGTTCCCCAATTGAAAATTCGAGGAATTTATGGGATATGATGTCGGATTTTGATGATTCTTGTTCGAGTATGTTTGTGAGTGAATGGGTGTTCTAAATTGGTAACTTTCACTTGATTCCGAGACGTAGGTCCGGGAGACTTTTTGGGGAGATTTTTGTAATTTCGCGTATTAGCTTCGAATTTATTAGTTAGATTAATTTCTTAAAATTATTTACATTATACAATTGAATTGAATAGATTTGGGCCATTTGGAGTCGGATACTCGTGGCAAGAACGTGATTTTTGGTTGAGTCGAGAAGTCGAGGTAAGTGGTTTGCCTAACTCTGTGTTGGGGACTTCCCCTTAGGTTGTTTTGATATCATTTGTTGTGTGGGCGTCGTGTACGTGAGGTGACGAGTACGTACACGGGTCATTTGTTGCTAAAATTCTATTTATTCTTCACATGCCGTAAATCATTTCCTCCTATCACATTGCTTAATCTGTTAAATTGTTTAGCTTAGATTAGGAAAAGCATGCCTACCTGTTTTTTATGAATTTTCCTTTTTGATACTCTGTGCGCCATGTTTAGTTAGTTTCATTTCTTCCCTTACCCGTGATATGATAAAATGTTAAAATTAATGTCTTATCTGACATTCGTTCGCATCGAATATTTAAATTGGGGACTACAGACGTATTCTGGGAGATCCCCCGTATACTGAATATTTAAATTGGAGACTACGGACGTATTCTGGGAGATCCCCATGTACTGCATATTTAAATTGGGGATTACAGACGTATTCTGGGAGATCCCCCTTGTACTGCATATTTATATTGGAACTACGGGACGGTATCCCGAGAGCTTTCACTTTGTGAAACGTTGTGCTGAGCCAAGGGCTCCATTTTACCGTTGTATTTTAGATTATTCCTTTTAATTGTTTACCATAGAAATTATTTCTTTTTTTTCGTACTATTTAAATTGTTATATTTAAAAATCCATTAGAGCCTTAACCTGACCTCGTCACTACTTGACTGGGGTTAGGCTTGGCACTTACTGGGTACCAAATGTGGTATACTCATGCCCTTTCCTGCACATGTTTTTCGTGTGTAGATCCAGGTACGAGTTGTCCTTCCCGTGGTTAGTCGTTGCAGCTATCACCAAGAGACCGTAAGGTATTTCTGCCGCGTCTGCAGGATCCTCCGAGTCACCTTCCATTCCATCTTATAGAGATATTTATTTTACATTTCCGGATTTGTGTAAAGCTATAATAGTATAGAAGCTTGACTATGTTGTGACAATCCGGGTCTTGGGGTATATTTGTACATGTCGAACGGTGTTGTTATTCTTATTTAGACTTTTCTTTTCCTATCTTTACTTTACCGCATTTAATTTAAGTTTTATCCGCAAATTTAAGCTTACCTAGTCGTAGAGACTAGGTGTCATCACGGTACTTTTCGGAGGGTAAATCGGGGTCGTGACAGTTATATTAAAAACACGAAGGCCCTTAGCGAAATGTCGTTCTCCTTTTTTACCCTCTAAAAGTAGATTTTAAGTTGGACAAAATTGTAACTTGAGTTTTTTCCTAATTTTTAGGAGTTCGAAATCAACTAAAATTTTAATTTTAAAATCTATCAAAATATATAGAAAGTCCTACAATTTGCAATCAATTAAAATTTTACTTATATAAACACTTTCCTAGGCAGGTAACAAAACCTTCCATGTTTATTTTTTCTAGTATTAATTTTAGAATAGAGAAATAAAGAAAATGAAGTGAAAAGGGGAAAGAAGTACATATGAAAAGAATTTGCGTTTTTTTACCTCCTCTGGGGTTACGTTTATAACTCCTTTTTATTTTTTTATTTTTATTTCAGTATTGATAGTTAAAGTAACTAAAACGAAAAATGATAAAAAAAAATGTTCATAAATGGACTAAATAAATGAGTAAATTAGTATGAACAACTTAGTTAAACTAACTTTCTTATATTATAATAGATGGGTTAAATGTATTGTTATAAAAAATATTATAATAAAAGAGGTAAATGTATCATCGTAATCATAGAGGATATTAGTGTTAGGGATATAGTAGATATGCTCTAGATCCATTCTCATATTTAGTGATTTGAACATATTTTTGTGAACGTCATTTGATATAAAAATATATGGCATTTGATATTCTTATATCATAGTTATTATTAATTGTATGATTAACTTGATAATGTCTTTGATTAAATTTTGAGCTTGACATTGTGATGCAGATCATAATAATGAGAGTAAAGTTTCTTATAGTTTAATCTAAATTTATTCTTGATCATAGGATTATTAATTTGGACATTAGTAATCCGGTTAGATCAATATTTATGTGATCGTCTTTATGGAATAAAGATATCTCATTAACTAAATCGCATAGATAGATGATGCATATAGAGATATGATCATTGAACCGGCTCATTGGATAAATCCTGATTGTTAGAATTACCATAAACCGTCAATAAGATATTCTCTTGAAGAATGTGATGTAAGAATTTCCTTTGACCTGAGATCGTCATATTAATTGACAAGTTATTTATTGTGCTTTGATACCATACACCTATGACTGTAGGACGATAGTTGAAAGGATATTGGGTACGATTAAATACTTGTAGAATTAGTGATTGATCAAGATGGAATCTGTCAACTCTTGGTAATGAGTTTAAGCTCCATGTTGTCATGAATTATAAACGACCAAACTAAGACCTTGGCCAGGGCAATTGAATGAAAGAAGAAATGAGTTTCTTAGGCCATTCAATGGTCGATTATATTTGACAGTACATAGTTGGTCGCCTATTAGGATTTGACAATTGAACCATATCCTAGGGTGACCTAGAGCTATAATGACAGAAGAAATTACTACATTATTCTTCTACGGGTTCTTGAGAGTAAATTGTATACTTCATGATATCCGGTCGTTAAGGGGTGTTGATAGACGCCACCCTTGATTAGTATATTGATATGATCAATTTACTACCGATTTAATATTGAAACCTATGAGGTCGCACACTAACGAGTGTTCTGATCTTTGCTAAAGGATTAATTAACTCATTATTTGATAATTGAATTAAAGAATTTAATTTGTCAAATTAATCTAAATGAAATATTATTATATTCTTTGCTAGCACATAATTAATATTGTGAAGGAATTGAAATTCTTTATTTGGAATAGAAAACTAAATTATATCTCTTAGTTGAAATATATATAGTGTTAATATTTATATATAAAAGTTGTATATCTAATATTAATTTATTCTTACAATCCAATTTTGAATTGGACATGAAATTTCATAAAGGACGTTTCGCTGGTACATGAAGTTAAAGTCCCAAAAGAAGTCTGACAACTAAACTTCGATTTTCATGTTTCAATAGGAAAACTCTTATATTGTTTGATTTGGAATTGGATTGTCCAAAAAAGTATACTTCGGCAGTCGCGGGAACGTTTATTTTCCCATAACGTTTATTTTTGGAATAAATTTTTATTCTAAATAAATCATTACCTCAACCAAACCAAATAGTAAAAGGGTGATGGAGAAAATTTACCGTATTAATTCTTGAGAAGAAAAACACTTTGTGAAAGTGAGAGTACTGCAATACAAAGCCAAGATAGAAAATACAATTACAAAAAAAGTGTTTCTTGTTCTTTTAACATTGAGTTGAGATTTTTGAGAAAAATTTCAACACGATATTTTTCGTTCAATTTGTTTGCGGGTTTCATTGATCAAAGAGTTGATACTTGATAGCAAGGGACAGTCTCGGTTGGATACGCATAGAGTCTTCGCACTATCAGAAAATTTTGAAACGAGACTCTTCACCATGTACGTCTTAGATCCGATCTTTAACATCTAAATAAATTTTAAACACAAAAATTTCTGCCTAGAATTGTTATTGTCTTCCGCTACGTGTTTCGAACATCTATACACAATCCTTCAATTTAGTGTTAAATATTCAAACACGGAAGCCTCTGGAATTATCACTGCTGCTTATTAAATATCTTCTTATTTAAACTACGCAGGAAATCCTAATAATGATGAGTTTAAATTTATTGTTAAAAATAATATAAATTATTTTCTTGTTTGAGAAATATATTATAACTGAAGTTCCTTCAATATTATCTTCGTAAACTATATATATGAACTTTAATATATTTTTATTTTATATTTGAACTAGCTTCCTACTCAAATAATATTTTTATTTTTTAGTGTTGTTAGAAATCTGTATTTGTAAAACAATTCTGGAGAAAATAAAATAACATAAACATAAATGTAAACGTAATGAAAAACCAATTCGAGCCTACTGAATTCACAGTGTTTCCTTAAGGAATTTAATCCCCTCTCAGTACCCAAGGTTATGGATTATTTCCTCCCAGGATAGAACGAATTACACACTGGTGTAGTGGTACTTCAAACCCCAGTGTTTCAGCGAACTCAAAGTTCGGTAGCAAATCACACTTACTTGCTTTCCTTGAAGATGAAAGTATGCAGAAAGAAGGAGGAGAACTCAGAAATTAGTATGTAAAATCTGAGAGAATGGACTTGTATTTATAGCCAAAGTTGGGCTGAAATCTGAAGAGGTGCAACTCTTCATAATGGCTGTTTTTGCAAAAACGCCCATAAAGTAAATGCCATGACATAATTGGCTATTTACTCAATAATAAAGAGGGAAAATTGAAGGGTAGTTAATTTTCTGTTACAAAACAGAAAACTAAATTCTGGATAATAACTGAAATGGATTTAATATTAATATTTATTTTAATATTAATATTTTGTTATTAAAACAAATATTTAATAACATTTCTGTTAATATTTACTATTAACAAATAAATTTGGTCCAAGAAATAATCTCTCGATCGATTAGACCAAATCCGAAGCCGAAGCCGAGGCCGAGGCCGAGCCGAGCGAGCGACGACGACGGCGGCGCGAGGCTTGCTTTCTTCC
>ML268445.1:3555-32817 GCA_005239495.1 Nicotiana undulata | reverse complement strand
AACACCCATTCACTCATGAACTCACTCGAACAAGAATCATCAAAATCCGACGTCAAAATCTCCTAAAATCCTCATATTTCCACTTGGGGAACTTCCTCCCATTTTCATGATTTTTCACCCAATTCCATTGATTAGATTGAATAATTTGCCATGGGTTAATGATATACTAGTGAATTAAGGTTAGAAATCGTTACCTATGTAGCTTCCCCTCAAAACCCGCTGAAAATCGCAAAATCCCGATCTCCAAATCGTCTTAGAAAATATGAATTTCAAACCCTCGGATTTTTATATAAACAACCCAGGAATTCCACACCTGCGACTATAGGACCGCACCTGCGAAAAATCCATCGCAAGTGCGAAAAGTCACTAACTCAGTTGGGGTCACACCTGCGGTCGCTGGGCCGCACCTACGGCTCCGCACATACAGAACCCCGTCCGCACCTGCGAGCCTGGCATCCCTTGACCAATTTCTACGCATGCGGGCCTCGCTCCGCACCTGCGTGTCTGCACATGCGGCTCCCCATCCGCAGGTGCGAGACACCAGAACCAGCAATGCTTCAGCTGGTTTTCTAAGTTCAAAAATCACCCGTTGAGCATCCAAAACATCCCCGAGGCCCTCGGGACCTCAACCAAGCTTACCAACCAGTCCTAACACCTTATCCAAACTTAGTCGAGCCTTCAAAACACATCACATAACCTCAAAATCACCAATTATGCATGGATTCAAGCCTAAGAACTTATGAAATTTCTAAAATCCACAACCGATGCCGAAGCACATCAAATCTAGTCCGAATAACCTCAAATTTCACACACAGGTCATAAATGACACTACGGACGTGCTTCCACTTCCGGAATCCCATTCCGAGCCCCATATCAAAATTTCACCTATCGACCGAAATCGTCAAAATTCTAACTTTCGCCAATTCAAGCCAAAATCTACTACAGACCTCGAAAACACATTCTGAACACCCTCCTAACCCCAAAATCACCCAACCGAGTTGAAGGAGTCGACGGAATTCCATTCTGGATCCGTCTTCACACAGTTCCAACTATGGCCCGATCTCTAAAGCTTAAACTCACATATAAGGACTATGTGTCCAAAAACTCTCCGAAATTCACAACTAAACGCTCTGACAAGTCCCAAATGCAGAAATAGACAGGGAAAAGAAGTTATTAGGGGATCGGGGTGCTAACTCTCAAAACGACCGACCGGGTCGTTACATTCTCCCCCTCTTAAGAAAATTGTTCGTCCTCGAACGATTATAGAGACATACCTGAAGTTGTGAAAAGATGAGGGTACTGACTGCGCATATCATGCTCGGTCTACCAAGTCGACTCCTCGACCGGCTAACCTCTCCACTAAACCTTTACTGATGCAATATCCTTTTACCTGAGCTTTCTGACATGTCTCCTCAACATATGATAAATCCTTGTCCAATTGGACTGAACCGAATCCAAAACATGAGTCGAGTCACCGTGATACTTCTGGATCATAGAAACGTGGAATACCGTATGAACTACTGCTAGGATGGAAGGCAAGGAAAGCTCATAAGCAACCTCCCCAATACACCGCAACACCTCAAAAGGGCCAATAAATCTCGTACTCAGCTTACCCTTCTTCCCGAACCTCATGACTCCCTTAATAGGTGATACCTGAAGCAAAACTCGATCACCAACCATAAATGCCAAATCACGAACCTTCTGGTCCGCATAACTCTTCTACCTAGACTGAGCTGTACGGAGTCTCTCCTGAATTACCTTCACCTTGTCCAGGGAATCCTAAACCAAATTTGTACCTAACAATCGGGCCTCGCACGGCTCAAAACATCCCACTAGAGATCGGCATCGTCTACCATACAAAGCCTCATACGATGCCATCTGAATGCTGGACTGGTAGCTATTATTATAAGCAAACTCTGCAAGTGGAAAGTATCGATCCCATGACCCTCCAAAATCCATCACATAGGCACGGAGCATATCCTCAAGAATCTGAATCGTGCGCTCGTATTGTCTGTCCGTCTGAGGGTGAAAGGTTGTACTCAACTCTACCCTGGTGCCTAGCTCCGGCTGAACGGCTCTCCAGAACCGTGAAGTAAATTGTGTACCTCTATCTGAAATGATAGACACTGGGATACAGTGGAGACGAATAATCTCCCTGATATAAATCTCTGCCAACCTCTTGGAGGAATATGTAGTCAACACTGGAATAAAATGGGCTGATTTGGTCAGCCGATCCACGATCACCCAAATAGCATCGAACTTTCTCAAAGTCCGAGGAAGTCCAACCACAAAGCCCATGGTGATCCTCTCTCACTTCCACTATGGAAGCTCAATCTGCTGAAGTAGTCCTCCTGGTCTGTGATGCTCGTATTTGACTTGCTGACAGTTGAGACACTTGGCCACAAACTCCACTATATCCTTTTTCATCCTTCTCCACCAATAGTGATGTCTCATATCCTGGTACATCTTCGCGGTACCCGGATGAACGAAATACCGCGAGCTATGGGCCTCCTCAAGAATCAAATCCCGAAGCCCATCCACATTGGGAACACAAATCCGACCATGCATCCTCATCACCCCGTCATCTCCTATAGTCACATCCCTGGCATCACCTCGCCGAACTCTGTCCTGAAGAACTAGAAGGTGAGGATCATCACACTGGCGCTCTCGAGTGTGGTCATAAAGAGAAGATCGAGAAACCACACAAGCTAATACCCGGCAAGGATCTGAAAGATTCAATCTCACAAACCGACTAGCTAAGGACTGAACATCCAAGGCTAAGGCCTCTCAACTGTAGGAAGATATTCCAACCTCCCCAAACTCTCCGCCTGGTGGCTCAAGGTGTCGGCCACCACATTGGCCTTCCCTGGGCGATATAATATGGTGATGTCATAGTCCTTTAGCAACTCCAACCATCTCCGCTGGCGCAAATTGAGGTCCTTTTGCCTGAACAAGTGCTGCAAACTCTGGTGGTTCGTGAAAATATCACAGGGAACACCGTACAGGGCGTGAACAATCGCTGTCAATTCGAGATCATGAATTGGATAGTCCTTCTCATGCACCTTCAACTGTCTGGACGCGTAGGCAATCACCCTATCGTCCTGCATCAACACCACCCCAAGGCCAATCCTCGAAGCATCACAATAAACTGTATAAGACCTTGAACCCGTAGGCAATACCAACACTAGAGTTGTAGTCATGACTGTCTTGAGCTTCTGGAAGCTCTCCTCACACTCCTCAATCCACCTGAATGGAGCACCCTTTTGGGTCAATCTGGTCATAGGTGCCGTAATGGATGAGAATCCCTCCACAAAACGGCGATAGTACCCAGCCAAACCAAGGAAACTGCGGATCTTAGTAGCTGAAGACGGTCTAGGCCAACCCTACACCGCCTCCACCTTCTTCGTATCTACCTTGATCCCATCAGAAGACACCACATGACCTAAGAATGCCACTGAATCAAGCCAAAATTCACACTTAGAAAATTTTGCATATTATTTATTCTCCATCAAAGTCTGAAGCACGGTCCTCAAATGTTGATCATGGTCCTCCTGGGACCGAGAATATACCAAGATGTCGTCAATAAACACAATGACGAAAAAATCAAGATAAGGTCGAAATACATTGTGCATCAAATTCATAAAGGCTGCTGGGGCATTGGTCAGCCCAAATGACATGACAAGAAACTCATATTGACCATATCTGGTTCTGAAGGCAGTCTTCGGGATATCCGGCTCCCGAATCTTCAACTGATGATAGCCAGAATGCAAGTCAATCTTGGAAAATACCCTGGCACCCTGTAACTGGTCAAACAAATCATCAATGCGAGGCAAATGGTACATGTTCTTCACTGTAACCTTATTCAGCTTTCGGTAATCAATACACATACGCATGGAGCCATCCTTTTTCTTCACAAATAATACCTGAGCATCCCAAGGTGATACATTGGGCCTAATGAAACTCTTATCAAGAAACTCTTGCAACTGCTCCTTCAACTCTTTTCAACTCAGGACTATATGGAGGAATGGAAATGGGCTAAGTGCCCGGCAACAAATCAATGCCGAAATCAATATCTCTATCGGGCGGCATACCCGGAAGATTAGCTGGAAAAACATCAGGATAGTCCCGCACAACTGGAACTGACTCAACTGTAGGGGTATCAGCACTAACATCTCTTACATAGGCTAAGTATGCATCACACCCCTTCTCAACCATTCGCTGAGCCTTAAGAAAGAAATGACTCTGTGGGGAGTATACTCTAAGGTACCTTTCCACTCTAATCTTGGTAAACCTAACATAGCCAGCGTCACGGTCTTGGCGTGACAATCAATAATAGCATAGTGGGGCGACAACCAGTTCATGCCCAAGATAACATCAAAATCCATCATACTGAGCAATAATAAATTAGCCATGGTCTCAAAACCACAGATAACAATCAAACACGACCGATATACATGGTCCACAACAAGAGAATCTTCCACCGGAGTAGAAACATAAACAGGGGAACTCAAAGAATCCCGAGATACCCCCAGATGTGAAGCAAAATAAGAAAACACAGATGAATATGTAGATCCTGGGTCAAATAATACTGATGCATCCCTATGACAAACAGGGACAATACCTGTGATGATTGAATCTGAAGCTACGACCTCTGAACGGGCTGGAAGAGCATAGTACCTAGCCTGGCCTCCCCCTCTAGGACGACCTCGACCGCCACCTCGAGTTGTCTGAGAAGGTGAGGTAGCAGCTAGGGATGGAAGAATAGCTGGAGGACCCGGTGGAGCACGTGGGTCCTGATAAGTCTGAGATGATGCACCCCTCATAGCTCTGGGGCAATCTCTGATCACGTGGCGAGGGTCACCACACCCAAAATAACCCCTCGGAGGACGTGGCGGCTAATGCTGACTTTGAACTGGCCTGTTGGACTGGCTGGTGATACAACCTCGAGCAGGAGGCACACAAGATACTGGTGGTGCATAATAAGGCTCCTGAGGTCTAGGAGGAGCTGGAATACCACTGGCTACTGGAAGAGCTGAATGAGCAGGGTGACTCACAAAACCCCTACCAAAGCGTGTTGTTGGTGCATGAACTTCCGAAAAATGACCAGTCTCTCGAGACCTCTTGGCCTCTCTCTCCTCCCTGTCCCGGGCTAACATAATCTCAATCCGCCGGGCAATACTCATGGCCTGTTGGTAAGTGATATCTGTCTCCAACTCTCTGGCCATACTGGTTCGAATACTGGGGTGGAGTCCCTCAATGAAGCGTTGAACCCTCTCTCTGATCGTGGAAACCAAGGCTGGCGCATGACGAGCCAAGTCACTGAAACAGACTGCATACTCTGATACCATCATGGTACCCTGACGTAACTGCTCAAACTTCACACGACAAGCATCCCTGAGGCTCTGAGGGACAAACTCAAGCAAAAACATCTCGGAGAACTGATCCCAAGTAAGTGAAGTTGCCTCCTCCGGACTACTCAACTCATAGGCACATCACCACTGATAAGTCGCTCCCCTCAGTTGGAAAGCGGTGAAAGAAACCCCACTCGTTTCCACAATACCCATAGTGCGGAAAATACGATGACACTCCTCAAGAAAACCCAGAGCGTCATCTGAGGCTAGTCAACTGAAGTCAGGTGGGTGGTACTTCTTGTACCTCTCAAGTCTGAGCTGCTCTGCCTCAGAAACAGCTACCCTGGTATCATGTTGAGCTGGAGCCGCTGGGGGCATAGGAATATGCTCTGGAACCTGCCCAATATGGACTCTCTGCTCAGGAGTACGGGCTGCAGGAGTCTGTGTCCCTCCCCTGTCTTGAGATATGGCTGGAGCTATCGGGAGTCGTCCCGCCTGAGACAGAGTGTTGAAGGCGCTCATGAACTTAACCAAAGTCTCCTGGAGGGCTGGAGTAATAGTAGGGACCTCATGTGCCCCTCCAACTGTAGCTACTGGTGGCTCCTCTGTCGCTTCTTTCGCAGGTGCTCGGGTTGCACCGCGTGCTCGTCCTCTACCCCTAACCCTGCCTATGGGGGCTCTGGCTGGGGGCTGGGGTGCCTGATCGTCAGTACGTCCGGTGCAGGTCCTCACCATCTGTGAGCAAGAGTAGAATAGAGTTTTATAATTTTTGATGACAGTAACTAGCACGACAAGGAATTCCAAAGAAGGTGATTGTTATTAACAATTACATAGCCTCTCAAAGATAGATACGGACGTCTCCGCACCGATCCGCGAGACTCTAATAAACCAGCTTGTGATTTGTGACCCCTATGAACCTAGACGCTCTGATACCAACTTGTCACGACCCGATTTACCATCCGAAAGGTATCGTGATGTCACCTAGTCTCTACGACTAGGTAAGCTTAAATTTGCGGAAAATAAATATAATAAAACAATATAGAAAAGAACATGAGTAAACATAACATAGCCGCTCGGCATGTACAACTTCAACTCCCAAAACCCGGAATATCATATTAGTCACAAGCTCTATCTCAAAGTAGATCTATACAACGTAAGGGAAAATACATGAAAAATTTATCTAAGTCTGGAACACAAGGTGACTCGAAGGAATCTGCGGACGCGGCAGAATTACCTTTCGGTCTCCTCAAAGCAGCTGCTCGGACCCCTAGCCACAAAACGGAGTGCTGGTACCTGGATCTGCACACGAAAAACATGTGCAGGAAGGGCATGAGTACACCATAATTGGTACCCAGTAAGTGCCAAGCCTAACCCCAGTCAAGTAAAGACGAGGTCAGGTTAAGGCTCTACTGGATTTTTCATAAGTAAAATAGTTTAAAATAGTACAGAAGATATGAAAGCTAAGGTAAGCAGTAGAAACAATGATCTGAAAGTAAAACAGCAACAGGGAGCCCTTGGCTCAGCACAAAGTATCACACGGTGGAATCTCTCGGGATACATCCCGTAGTTCCAAATGTAAAGATGCAGTACAGGGGGAAAGCTCCCGGAATACATCCGTAGTCCCAATTTAAATATGCAGTACATGGGGAAAGCTCCCGGAATACGTCTGTAGTCCCAATTTAAATATGCAATACAGGAGGGAAAGCTCCCGAAATACGTCTGTAGTCCCAATTTAAATATGCAATGAGAATGAATGTCGGATAAGGTATATTTAAACAGCTCAAGAAAAGAGTCACAGACAAGAACAAGATAAAGACTAACTAACATGGTACACATTGTATCAAATAGAGAATTTAGGTAAAACAGGTAGGCATGCTTCTTCCTAACCTAAGCTACACAGGTAGCACATTAAACAATGAAATAGGAGTAAAATGATTTATGACATGGATAGGAAAAATGGAATTTAAGCAACAATGGCCAGTGTACGTACTCGTCACCTCACGTACACCCCATACAACAAATAGTATCAAAACAATCTAAGGGGAAGTCCCCAACACAGAGTTAGGCAAGCCACTTACCTCGACTGCGCAACTCAACGCAAAACCACTCTCTTGCCACGAGTACCCGACTTCGAATGGCCCAAATCTATTCAATTCAATTGCATAATGTAAATATCACTTTAAGGAATCAATATAGCTAATTAGTTCGAAGCTAATACGCGAAATTAGGAAAATTGCCCAAACATTTCCCCAGCGCCACGTCTTGGAAACGAGTGAAAGTTACAATTTTAGAACACCCATTCACTCATGAACTCACTCGAACAAGAATCATCAAAATCCGACGTCATTCACTCATGACCCCTAGCCATGAAACGGAGTGCTGGTACCTAGATCTGCACACAAAAAACATGTGCAGGAAAGGGCATGAGTACACCACAATTGATACCCAGTAAATGCCAAGCCTAACCCCAGTCAAGTAGTGACGAGGTCAGGTTAAGGCTCTACTGGATTTTTCATAAGTAAAATAGTTTAAAATAGTATAGAAGATATAAAAGCTAAGGTAAGCAGTAGAAACAATGATCTGAAAGTAAAACAGAAACAGGGAGCCATTGGCTCAGCAAAAAGTATCACACGGTGGAATCTCCCGGGATACGCTCGTAGTTCCAAATGTAAAGATGCAATACAGGAGGAAAGCTCCCAGAATACGTCCGTAGTCCCAATTTAAATATGCAGTACATAGGGAAAGCTCTTGGAATACGTCTGTAGTCCCAATTTAAATATACAGTAAAGGGGGAAAGCTCCCGGAATACGTCTGTATTCCCAATTTAATTATGCAATGCGAATGAACGCCGGATACGGTATATTAAAACAACTCACGAAAAGAGTCATAGACAAGAACAAGATAAAGACTAACTAGCATGGTACACATTGTATCAAATAGAGAATTTAGGTAAAACAGGTGGGCATGCTTCTTCCTAACCTAAACTACACTGGTAGCACATTAAATAGTGAAATAGGAGTAAAATGATTTATGACCCGTGTACGTACTCGTCACCTCACGTACACGGCGCCCATACAAAAAATAGTATCAAAACAACCTAAGGGGAAGTCCCCAACACAGAGTTAGGAAAGTCACTTACCTCGACTGCGCTACTCAACTCAAAACCACGCTCTTTCCATGAGTACCCGACTCCGAATGGCCTAAATCTATTCAATTCAATTGCATAATGTAAATATCACTTTAAGGAATCAATATAGCTAATTAGTTCGAAGCTAATACGCGAAATTAGGAAAATTGCCCAAAAGGTTCCCCGGGCCCACGTCTCGGAAACGAGTTAAAGTTACAATTTTAGAACACCTATTCACTCATGAACTCACTCGAACAAGAATCATCAAAATCTGAAGTCAAAATATCCTAAAATCCTCATATTTCTACTTGGGGAACTTCTTCCCATTTTCATAATTTTTCACCCAATTTCATTGATTAAATTGAATAATTTGCCATGGGTTAATGATATACTAGTGAATTAAGGTTAGAAATTGTTACCTATGTAGCTTCCCCTCAAAACCCACTGAAAATCGCCAAATCGCGAGCTCCAAATCGTGTTAGAAAATATGAATTTCAAACCCTCGAATTTTTGTATAAACAGCCCAGGAATTCCGCACCTGCGACTATAGGACCGCACCTGCGGATCCCACACCTGCGGAAAATCCATCGCAGGTGCGAAAAGTCACTAACTCAGCTGGGGTCGCACTTGCGATTGCTGGGCCGCACCTGCGGCTCCGCACCTTCAAAACCACGTCCGCACCTGCGAGCCTGGTATCCCTTGACCAATTTCCGCGCCTGCGAGCCTCGCACCGCACCTGCGTGTCTGCACCTGCAGCTCCCCATCCGCAGGTGCGAGACACCAGAACCAGCAATGCTTCAGCTGGTTTTCTAAGTTCAAAAATCAGCCGTTGAGCATCCGAAACATCCCTGAGGCCCCCGGACCTCAACCAAGCTTACCAACCAGTCCTAATACCTTATCCAAACTTAGTCGAGACTTCAAAACACATCACATAACCTCAAAATCACCAATTATGCATGGATTTAAGCCTAAGAACTTATGAAATTTCTAAAATCCACAACCGATGCCGAAGCACATCAAATCTAGTCTGAATGACCTCAAATTTTACATACAGGTCATAAATGACACTACGGACGTGCTGCCACTTCCGAAATTCCATTCCGATCCCGATATCAAAGTTTAACCTATCGGCTGAAATCGCCAAAATTCTAACTTTCGCCAATTCAAGCCAAAATATACTACAGACCTCGAAAATACATTCCGGACATGCTCCTAACCCCGAAATCACCCAATGGAGCTGATGGAGTCAACGAAATTCCATTCCGGATCCGTTTTCACACAGTTCCAACTACGGCCCAATCTCTAAAGCTTAAACTCACATATAAGGACTATGTGTCCAAAAACTCTCCGAAATTCACAACTAAACGCTCCGACAAGTCCCAAAAGCATAAATAGACATGGGAAAAGAAGTTATTAGGGGATCGGGGCACCAACTCTCAACGATCGACCGGGTCATTACATCACACTTACATAGGTGATTCTTAAATGTGTCATCCCGTAGATACACTATTTGATATACCCCATATCAAATTTAGAAATCATTAAAAAGCCTTAATGTTTTATCCTTGGTACTGAACATTGTCTCATCACGAGAATGGACCAAAAGTTTAGTTGACAATGTTGAAGCGTCATTAATGACTTTGTTTGATCTCCTTGAACCTAGATCTTGGGATCTTCAGTCTTCTAGGTAGAGTTACCGCCACTATGACTTATTCTCGGCCATAGTACCATTCCCCTTTGATGATTTCTCAACTGCCTCTCTAGTTAGGCCTTTTGTAAGTGGATCTGACATATTATCACTTGAATTTACATAGTCAATCATGATAATTCCTCTAGAGAGTAACTGCCTAACGGTTTTATGTCTTCGACGTATATGACGAGATTTATCGTTATACATAACTCTCCCAGCCCTTCCAATTGTCGCTTGCCTATCGCAATGCATGTATATTGGTGCCAACGGTTTGGGAAAAAATGGAATATCTTCCAAGAATTTCCGTAGCCATTCAGCTTCTTCACCGGCTTTATCCAAGGCTATGAACTCAGCCTCCATTGTAGAGCGGTCAATACAAATTTGTTTGGACGACTTCCAAGATACCTCTCCTCCACCAATAGTGAATACATATCCACTTGTGGACTTGGAATCAATTGATCCGGTGATCCAATTTGCATCACAATATCCCTCAATGACTGCAGGATATTTACTGTAGTGCAAAGCAAAGTCCTGGGTATGTAGTAAATACCCCAAAACTCGTTTCATAGCCATCTAATGAGATTGACCTGGATTGCTCGTATATCTNAATTGTGATATGCTCTGGCCTTTGTTCTTTGCTAATGCAAGATTCATGTCAATTGGAGTCTTTGCAACTTTAAAGCCCAAGTGCTTGAATTTTTCAAGTAATGTCTTAATATAATGAGATTGTGACAATGCCATACCTTGAGAAGTCTTATGGATCATAATTCCCAGAATTAAATCAACGACTCCCAAGTCTTTCATATCAAACTTGCCAGTTAGCATGCGCTTAGTCGCATTTATGTTGGCAATGCCATTACTCATTATCAGTATATCATCCACAAATAAGCAAACAATGACTATGTGATTTGGAGCATTTTTAATGTACACACATTTATCACACTCATTTATTTTAAAACCATTTGACAACATTGTTTGGTCAAATTTCGCATGCCATTGTTTGGGTGCTTGTTTTAGTCCGTAAAGGGACTTAACAAGTCTACATACCTTCTTTTCTTTACCTGGAATCACAAACCCTTCAGGTTTTTCCATGTAGATTTCTTCCTCCAACTCTTCATTTAATAAGGTCGTCTTAACATTTATATGATGAATTTCAAGACCATAAACTGCAGCTAACGCTACTAACATTTGTATGGACGTAATTCTTGTAACTGGAGAGTATGTATCGAAATATTCAAGACCTTATCGTTTTTTATACCCTTTGACCACAAGTCTTTCCTTATATTTGTCAATAGTGCCATCATCTTTCATTTTCCTCTTAAAGGTCCATTTAGAACCCAATGATTTATTTCCGGGAGGAAGATCAACCAATTCCCATGTATGGTTGTTCAATATGGATTCCATTTCACTATTGACTGCCTCTTTCTAAAATAATGATTCCGAAGAGGACATAGCTTCTTTAAATGTTTGAGGCTCATTTTCCAATAAGAAAGTCACAAAATCTGGTCCAAATGAAGTAGACGTTCTTTGACGTTTACTACGTCTTGGATCCTCCTGATTAAGTGTACTTTCTTTTGTTTCTTCCCGAGGTCGTTTAGATCCTTCACCAATCGACTCACATTCCTTTTTATACGAATATATATTTTCAAAGAACTCAACATTATCTGATTCTATAACCGTTTTATTATGAATGTCGGGATTTTCTGATTTATAAACCAGAAATCGATATGCTTTACTATTGGTCGCATATCCTATGAAAGCACAATTAACGGTTTCGGTCCTATTTTTACCCTTTTGGGTTTGGGAACTTGAACTTTTTCCAAACACCCCCACACTTTAAAATAATTCAAGTTGGGCTTCCTTCCTTTCCATTTTTCATATGGAATGGATTGTTTTTTGCTATGAGATACTCGATTTAGTATTCGGTTAGCCGTAAGAATGTCTTCCCCCCACAAGTTCTGTGGCAAACCAGAACTTACCAACGATGCGTTCATCATCTCCTTTAATGAACGATTCTTTCTTTCCGCAATCCCATTGGATTGGGGCGTGTAAGGGGCAGTTGTTTGATGAATAATTCCATATTCTAAATATGTTTCTTCAAAAGGAGATTCATATTCACCAGCCCTATCACTTCTTATCATTTTTATTTTCTTGTTAAGTTGCGTTTCAACTTCACTTTTGTATTGCTTGAATGCGTCTATTGCTTCATCTTTACTATTAAGTAAGTAAATATAGCAATATCGAGTACTATCGTCAATAAAAGTTATGAAATACTTCTTGCCACCGCGAGATGGTATTGACTTCATGTCACAAATATCTGTGTGAATTAAGTCTAAAGGATTTGAATTCCTTTCAACTGACTTATAAGGATGTTTAACAAACTTAGATTCCACACATACTTGACATTTTGATTTGTCGCATTCAAACTTAGGCAATACTTCCAAGTTAATCATTTTCCGCAAGGTTTTATAATTTACATGACCCAAACGTATATGCCATAATTCATTTGACTCAAGTAAGTAAGACGAAACTGAAATTTTATTATTATTTTCAACAACCATTACATTCAGCTTAAAAAGTCCCTCGGTGAGGTAACCTTTTCCTACAAACATCTCGTTCTTACTTATTACAACCTTATCGGATACACATACACATTTAAAACTATTCTCAACAAGAAGTCCAGCAGAGACTATATTCTTCCTAATCTCAGGAACATGAAGGACATTGTTCAAAGTCACTATTTTGCCAGAAGTCATTTTGAGAAATATCTTCCCACATCCTTCAATCTTGGCCTTTGCAGCATTTCCTATAGAAAGCGTCTCTTTGGGTCCAACAGGAGCATAAGTAGCAAAAGCTTCTATAACAGCACAAACATGGCGAGTGACTCCAGAATCAATCCACCACTCTTTAGGATTGCCCACCAAGTTGCATTCAGAAAGCATGCACACAAGTCATCAACATCATCATGCTTTTCAACCATGTTTTCTTGACCCTTTTTCTTGTTATTCATTAGAGCACGACACTCCGTAGATTTGTGTCCGGCTTTTCCATAATTGTAGCGATTTCCACTAAACGGCTTCTTGCTTGGGTTATTTTTCGGTCCAGAAGCCTGCTTCCTCTTTCTCTTACTTTGATAAGTATCCTCAACAATGTTTGCTCCCATTATTGTTAAGTTTCCACGGCCTCTCTTCTCAGAAGCTTTGTTGTCTTCTTCGATTCTCAACCGAACAATGAGATCTTCATGGGACATCTCCTTGCGTTTGTGTTTCAAGTAGTTTTTTAAGTCCTTCCACAAAGGAGGCAACTTCTCGATCATTGGTGCTACTTGGAATGCTTCATTGATGACAAGACCTTCAATGAAACGTATGTTAGTAAAACTACTAAAATTACTACTTTCAACATTAGAATTAGTTCAAATTATACCTTCAGCAAGGAGATCGTGAATAATCACTTGCAATTCCTGGACTTGGGTAATAACAGACTTTCTATCTACCATTTTGTAGTCCAAAAACTTTGCGGCAACGAACTTCTTCAATCCGTCATCTTCAGTTTTGTATTTCTTTTCAAGCGCAATCCACAGTTCTTTTGACGTCTCCACGCCACTGTAGACGTTATACAAAGCGTACTCTAGTCCGCTAAGAATATAATTATTGCACAGAAAATTAGAGTGCTTCCACGCCTCAATAACGAGAAAGCGTTCATTCTATGGAGTTTCATCGGACAACACAGGAACATCTTCCTTGTTGAACTTATGGAGACTTAGAGTATTCAAGTAGAAGAATATTTTTTGCTGCCAATGCTGACGGTGTTGTTCTGCTCGTTGAGGCATTGGCAGTTACCATCGGAACAGCTTGGTTTCCGTTATCATTAGTCATTTCTGTAAAAGAATGACACACAACGTTAAAATCACGTAGATTTTAATCTCCAATAGAGTAGAATATCACAAAGGTTTTATGCTCCAGAAACAGTGAGTATAACACAAATACAGAAAATATATTAAATTCCTTAAGCTTGTTAGTAACTGTATTTGTAAAATAATTCTGGAGATAATAAAATAATATTCAAACAGAAATATAAACGAAATAAAACCAATTCGAGCCCACTGAATTCACAATGTTTCCTTAAGGAATTTAATCCTCTCCTAGTACCCAAGGTTATGGATTATTTCCTCCCAGGATAGAACGAATTACACACTGGTGTAGTGGTACTTCAAACCCCAATGTTTCAGCAAACACAAAGTTCGGTAGCAAATCACACTTACTGTTGATTTCTTTGAAGTTAAAATATGCAGAAGAAAAAAGGAGAACTCAGAAAATTCGTATGGAAAATCTAAGAGAATGGAATTATATTTATAGCCAAAGTTGGGCTTAAATCTGAAGAGGTGCAACTCTTTAGAATGGCTGTTTTGCAAAACGGCCATAGAATAAATGACATAACATCAATGGCTATTTACACAACAATAAAGAGGGAAAATTGAAGAGGGTAGTTAATTTTCTGTTACAAAAACAGAAAACTGAAAATTGGATAACTGAATTGGATTTAATACTATTTTAATATTAATATTTTGTTATTAAAACAACTATTTAATAACATTTCTGTTAATACTTACTATTAACAAATAAATTTGGTCCAAAAATTAATCAATCGATCGATCATTTGACCGAATCCAAATCCAAATCCAAATCCGAAGTCGAGCCGAGCCGAGCGAGGGGCGACGACGACGCGAGGCTTGCCTTCTTCTCAACTCTTTATGAGCTAGAAGAAGAGCAATTGCTTATATACCCATCAAAAATCTTTTCATCTTCCAATATTGGACAATCAATGAGGGAAACTCAAATATTACTCAAATATTTCATTTTTCCTCCATTTCACATTCACCTTATTTTAAGCATTAATAGATTAAAAACCCAAGTACGTACTCTTGTATTTGGTTGGTAGTAGGCTTATTTGAATACTTGTTTTTTTTCTCCTCTGCTTGTACATGGTTTTTCGGTGTTGTCCTGTATTGTTTCTTGTTATTATTGTGGTACATATGCTTGCATGAGCCGATGGTCTGTTGGAACAGCCTTTCTACCTCCATAAAGGTAGGGGTAAGGTCTGTTGTGTACAGACTACCCTCCCCAAACCCCACTACGTGGGATTATATTGGGTATGCTGGTGTTGTTGTTTAGTGGTTTCTCTTTTTTATTTTTTTCACTAACCACCTGCTAGAATATCAAAGATGGAAGCATTGAGAGTAAAATTTAATTCTTGATCCATCATGGCGTGCGGTGGATGGACGAAATCCTCCATGCTAGAGAAATTTCCAGTATTTGATAAGAAGCGGTTTCCTTTTTAACGAACCTTACATGACGTAAATTTGAATTAATCGATCTTGTAGCTTTCAATACCAAATGGTTAAACAAAAAAAAATTGATATTCAGAAATATTTAGCCTTCCCTTTTGTTCTAGGTAAGTTAATTACTGACAACATTATACTGAGTCATGAACTTGTTAAGGGGTATGGAGGATAAGCATCACACCTAGGTGTATGCTGAAATTGATATGAGAAAAGCCTACGACTCAGTGGAATGGCCATATATTGAGGAAATTCTTAACTGCCTGCAGTTCCTAACAAAATTTGTCAAATAGATTATGTGTTGTATACAGACTGTTTCGTACTCGATTATTATTAATGTAGATCCTGTGGCACCATTTCAAGCCAAAAAAGGACTGAGACAAGGGTATCCCTTAGCTCCTTTCTTATTTGTGCTAGTTATGGAGTATTTCAGTCGAAGTTTGAAGGGACTCAATGTTGTACCTAAGTTCAAATTTCATCCAAGATGTAAGAAGCTGCAGATTATTCAATTGGGATTTGCTGACGACCTATTATTGTTCTGCAAGGGAGAACTAGAATCTGTCAACTTTCTATTCCAATATTTCCAATATTTCTCGCAGGTATCTGGTTTGGCTGCTAATGTAGACAAAAGTTCAATATATTTTGGAGAGGTGAAGCCAGTGGTTCAACAGACTATCTTACATGCACTACAATTCACAAAAGGAGAAATGTCATTTAGATACCTAGGGATTCCTCTGAGTACTAAAATGCTATTAGTCATTCAGTTCAAACCTCTTATTGATAAGATGCTGGCCAGAATCAAGTCATTGACTACAAGATACCTATCATATGCAGGCAGACTACAACTTGTAAAGTCGGTATTTTTCTCTATATAAGTATATAGGTCGCAGGTGTTTGTTTTACCAAAAAAGGTGACCCAACTGGTGGAGGCTACATGTAGGAGCTTCCTATGGACTGGTGGAAGTGAGATATCAAGGAAGGCACATATATGGGATAGACTTTGCCTACCTAGGACTGCTGGAGGCCTTAATATCCTTGATATATATGTGTGAAACTTAGCTGCTATTAGAAAATTGGTGTGGAATATTTGTAGGAAAAAGGATAACTTATGGGTCAAATGGATTCACTCTTACTATATAAAAAGAGGCACAGTGTGGGCAACAAAAGCTACTCAAGCTTCATGGATGGTGCAGAAAAATCTCAAAACAAAAATAGTGTTTGATCAAATAGGGCTAACTGAAGAAGAAGTAGCAGCTATGAACAATTATTCAACCAAGCAGGTGTATGGACTTATTCGTGGAGATTTCTAGAAAATGTCATGGAGAAGATTGATATGTAACAATGTTGGATTACTAAGTGGTTGTTTATTTTGTTCCTGGCATTACATAGGAGACTCCAAACAAAAGAAAGAATTGCTTGTTGGGCTAATTTAGATGACATGGACTGTGTTTTATGCTTGAAGGGAAAGAAGACATTGATCACCTATTGTTTGAATGTGAATATGCAAAGCAAGTACCAAATTGTTGATATGGCAAGGCATCACTAGAAATGCTAGCAATTGGCAGCACGAAGTCACATGGGCAATGAAACATGCAAAAAGGAAAACTGCAGATCAAGAACGATATCGAATAACTTTAGCAGGAGGAGTATATCACCTGTGGCAAGAAAGGAATGCAAGGATCTTCAAGACTCAACAGAGAACTGATGATTAAGTGACAAGGTAAGTGATAAGAGAGATACATCAAAGAGCACGTAGATTGCATAGGCTAGATAGACACATGTTGTTATTTAAATTTCTATCCATAAAGACCGTATGTAGAGCAGTAGCATGTTAACACTGATGTCCAACAAGTTTGGGACTTAATGTCCAAACTGCTTGTTTTTTTTTATTCTCGGAGTTGTAAATATATGTTTGAGTGGTAATATAAACCGTAAGTTATTAAAAAAATATTTAGCTTTTGAAATAAAGTGACAATTTACAATAGATCAAATACTAAACAATAACAACAACAAGCACAGTGAAAGGGATATCGAAATCATTATTCATTAACCAATGTATTTAGTACACTACAAACCAAAAAGAGAATCGCAAATGGAGTTTTTCAAGATATCGGCTAGATACATCAGGAAAATATTTTATTAGCATAACTTACTTAATTAAGATTAAACAAACAAAAAAGGGAATCACAAATGGGATTTTGCAGTAAACTGAATGATAAGCATTATTTGACAAGAATTAAACACGACATAATATATGTTCATGATAATGATTTTTTTTTTATTGGTTCTTCTGAGAAATCTTGAAGTGAAATCCATCTGGGAACCTTATAATTGGTGCTCGAATAATTTTGCCTCCTTTTACCATTGTCCATCTGCAAATTCATGTTCAACAAGACAAAACATTGTGAATCTATGTTGATCATTTTTTAGCACAATAAGAAATTCATACGATCAGTAGTTTAAATTATATGTACTGACAGTAAATAATTATAATCACAATTCAGGTCATTCTTATAAGGCAATTACTAGTAAATTTCTATGATAAGTATCCATTAATAATCTGATAAAAATGGTATTACCATGTTATCATAGGTTAAACTAGTAAAAATAACACGGGCTAGTCAGTTCCAACATATTATACTGGAACTCCAGCACACACAAAGTTCCAGCATAATATATTGGAGACCGGTGCACCTGTATATGGACTTCCAACATATTATACTTGAACTCCAGCACACACAAAGTTCCAGTATAATATACTGGAGATTGGAGCACCTGTATATGAACTTCCAGCATAATTAACTGGAACTCTAGTCTAGTATATTATGCTGGAAGTTCACAATGAAAAAATACGAACTCCATTATATTATGCTAGAATATTTTCCGGCTTTTGAACAGTGTTTTCGTTCAGATTTATCTTTACATGAAAAGTGACTAAATTTCGATTACTTTTGAAACTGTGGCAATGTGGCTACTTTTGAATTTCACCCGTTAAACTACACTGCTAGTGTAAAATATTTTGGGATCTTTACACAAATAACCGGTCATATTTATTGTTTAATTTTTTCTATCATATATATAGATTATACATTGTTTATATATAATTATACATATATATTATATAAATTATTTATATATTATACCTTCACCGGCTATTTTTTGTTTAAACGGTTAGATGGGCTGCTACTTGGGTCGGCCAGATTCAATGTTTATTTTTCTAACAGGTATAAATAAATTATACATTGATTATATAAAATTATACATAAATTATATATATTAATTATACATTTACCGACTATTTTTAATTTAAGAGATTAGATAGATGGCTATTTGGATTAATTCTTCAACATAACATTTTTACAATTTTAGTATATATAACTTAAACAGCATAAGTCAGTGTATATAACTAAAATATATAAGAAAATATATGATTAAATACCTATATTTAGTGACTAAGACATGTAGGAAGGTGGCTAAAAAGACCCTGCTGTATTCTGCACCAGCACATTGCTTCATTCCAGATCCAAATGGCATGAAATTCTTAGCTGCACAACTTTGCTGGATTTCCTTTATTAAAAAAAAAATACACAAATTCAATTACGAAATTATTTAATTTTCCAATTCATAATTTTTTTTAGTATTTAAATATACCTTCCAACGCCATGGATTGAATGAAAGTGGATCCTCAAATTGGTCTGAGTTTAAGTGAAGAGCAGCAGTTGCAATCATAATTACCCAACCTGCTGGTATTGTATACCCTAAATAACAAAATAACAAAGAAGAAAATTAATCCATTTTCTAATTTTTGCTCAACAATTGTTGTTTATGCTTTTAATTTTTCTCTTTATTTTCATACCATTAACCGGAATATCCTTTAATGCTCGACGGAATAGTCCAGGTGCAATATTTCCTAGCCTCAAGACTTCATTAATAACCTGTAATTTATAAACAGATGATAGGAGGAAAAAGATTAGCCTTATTATTTATAATTACATGAATATTGGTTTATGCCAAATTAAAGTAGTAGGTATCCTATCCTGTTTTAGATTTAATTTATATTGACTGATACTCGTGTATAATCAATGTATATTTATGTATACAAGCTAGAAAATATTAAATCTTGCTGGCTATTTGTGTAACAATCCCATAATGTAATGATAAATTTATTTTATCAACACAGTTTATCTTACTGAAGAAGGTTACTTCTCATACTCTTCAAGTTAAAAATTTCACTCATTATGAGTAGAGCCATCAAATGGGCTTGGCCCGTGAGGCCAGCCCAACAGCCCGCTACTTAGGTTGGGTTGGGTTGGGTTAGAATTTTTTTAACCCATTTAAAATTGAGGTTTATTAGCCCGGCCCAAGATAGCTCGTTGGCCCTTGAGGTTTGGCCGAGGCTGGGCCTGGGCAGCCCGTGGGCCAAAAATTAAGTAAATTTAAATTAATTAACTATTAAATATCTAATATTTAAAAAAAACTAAAAACTAAAAAAATCTCTAACTATAATCCCCATTCTCCAACCCTGGAATAACTAAAATTTAGATTTCCGACATGCATATAATATGATAAAATTTATTTTTCTTTTGCTTAACTAATAACAAACTTTAAAAGTTTTAGGTGGCCAATAATAATCCTTATTCAAAAGAAAATATTACCAAGTGGCCAATGATCAGTTTGGATTGCTTTAATATACTATTAATATTTAAATTGCTCTTCAGTATAGAAAAAGATCAACTTTAAATACAAAAAAAATTGACCATTAGCAAATTTCAAGGAATTTTAAAAAATTTATGGACTATAATGATGAAATCAACAAATGATGTTAACCCTAAATTAGAAAACTCAGCATATAAACTTATTGAAGCAATCCTTGAATCTGAGAAAAATGAATAAAAGTATTTAAAAAATATTCATGTAACTTCAAAAAACAAGAGCTAGAGATATAGAGAATTTGCATTTCAATTACGAGATTCCTCGTCAAATATCAAATTTTTCGTGTGCTTTAAGCAAACAGACGTTGTTTACATGATTAATCGACTATGTCACGAAAAAATATTTAAGGATTTAAAGAAAGTCTTTTTTCTATAAAAAATGAAGGGCTGGTCCGCCTCAGCCCACGACCCTCTTAGGACTGGGTTGGGCTGGCCATTTTAAGGCCCATTCATATGGCGGGCCGACCCATCCTAGCCCACCAAATTTTAAAGCCCACGAGGCTGTGTGGCTCGTTTTGACAGTTCTAATTATGAGCACATATATGTAATTTCTTGAAAGTCTAATTTTTTTACTGTCAGTATATATAAGTTAAACACGTATTTTATAACAGTAGAAGATACCTGAAGTGTAAAGGTCATGGATTTATAGTCATTCCAAGTGAGAGGATCATCCAAATTCTCTTTACTCTTCAAAATTGAATCATGCTCAGCCTGAATTAAGTATAACATATGGTTAATTAGATATGTTAATGTATTACTATACATAATAAAGTCAAGAATTAAACCAGATTATATATTTAAGATACTGACTATTAATTCCTCCAAGACATGAGTATGTTGAGCAAGCAACTTGAAACACAAAGCCAATGTAGTCGAAATGGAATCAGAGGTAACAAATAACAAACCAAACATCATCTGAACTATGTAATCCTCTGTTAAAAATTTCTGAGAATCCATGTCCCTGAGTAGATGATCAACCAAGTCTTCTTCTGCTTTTTTTTCTGCTGATGAGTTGAGCCTCTTTGTTAGAACATCTCTCATTGCTTCTCGCACTTTCTTATGAATCTGTATTTATTTTCATGTGTGTCAAATTCCAGACACTACTACAAAAAATAAGATTTAGCGACGGACAAAATTCTGTAGCTAAACAACAAAATCGGTTGCTAATCCTACTTAGCGAGACAAGTGATGCTTGCTCAGTTGGTAAAATACCTACCGTTAGGTCCTGGTAAGCAGAGGCGGACTCAAGAATTTAATGCGACGGGGGCACAATATTTTGTTCAATTAGTGTCCCCTAAATGCTTTTAAAGTTAAGGGTGCCAAGTGATTTAAGTTAACCATTTTCAAGGTTTACACATATACATATACAAGATTTGTGTCGAAGTTTACGGGGTCCGGTGACCCCTCAACATAAGCCATAGGTCCGCCTCTGCTGGTAGGGGTGACAAAATAGTTAAAAGAAATCAGTTAACCACATATATTATCCACAAAAAATGGGTTGGAAAATGAACTATTTAAAAGGGGGTCAAATATGAATAAGAAACATATTATCCATTTAGAAAATGAATAACCAATGGATACCTAATGAGTTTAACTTTTACATTTGTAAAGCCTCAAACTGGAGGCTCTTCAAGTTTGAGACGCTAGGAATTTTCCCTAAAGTGATCATATTCATGAAGTCATGGATAAAATGGTTGTCTGTATTATCCATCAATTAACCCGTGTTTTTATCCGTATTAAATATTGGTCCCGTTTTGACCCGTCTCATATCCAATCCGACCCGCCCGTTTGATGCCCCTAGGTCATGAGTTCGAGTCACACTAGAGGGGAAGTGTGGTAACACTTAAGATCTTCCTAATTTTTTTTTTTTTTTTTGAATCCTACTTAGCGACGGATTATCAAATATCTCTGCTAGCTATGAGCGATTTAGCTATAGTTCAGCGACGAAGTTCGTGGCTAATTCAAGTTATATAAAATACCTGCAGACATTTATGATGAGAAGTTCCAGGAAGATTAATTGGGAAAGACATTAGTCCTTCAACCAAATCCGTGAACATGTAACTGATATTGAATGGTGCATTATCAAGATCACCACTAAATATTTGCTTTGCAGCAAAATCAACTGTCACCTGCATTTACCAACAAAAAAAAATTGTAAATAACAATATTTATGTAAAAATATTTCAAAAAGCCAATATTTACTGTGTGTTTACCCTATAATATTACACAGATAACAAATAACAAATAGTATTCTCTTAACAACATACAACAATTTCAAAGTTTAAATTTTACGCACGGACGTTTTACACAATCAGTTTACTTAAAAGATAATTGCAAGTAATTGTATTTAGCGAGTTTGGATATAAAAATTGTGAAATTCTAGAAAAACGTAATTTATTTTTTTCAAGTGAGAATGGTATTTGAATATGAGAGTTGTGTTTGGACATATTTACAATTTGGAACTGTTTTTGAAAATTTGTAAGTGATTTGAAATGAAAATATTGAAAGCTTTTTGGAGTTTTTCAAATTCCAATAAATTTTGAAATTCAACTTCAAGTAAAATTTGAAGATGTTATAGCCAAACACCGATTCCGAAAAAAACTAAAAACTTTTCGGAAAAGTAAATCCTTTTTATGGCCAAACGGGCCCTTAATAACATTCATTGGTATTAGAATAAAAAGGTAGTTAGCATGCTATAACAGGTTAAATTACACTGATAATATTAAAAATTAATTACATTCTCCATGTATATAACTCAAAGCTAAAAAAATAAAGTAATATATATATATATATGCAAGTAGTGATTGGAATTTACTTACTTTAATGGCTGCACTTTTTAGTTCAAGAGACTCAAGATTTGACCAATTAGAAAGAGTAGATTTAATAAAATCTTCCATTTGAGGAAGTAATTTCTCCTTAAGGGCCTCAACACCAAAATGATTAAGAGTCAAATTTCTAGTATATTTTCTTGAAGAATGAGTATTTTGTTCAAATACTTCAGCAAAAGTGTCCAAAGACCAAGTCTCCACCAATTTTCCATCTTGTCTAAGAATAAAACTGTTGAATTCAGGATCTGCACTTATAATCACAGGCCTCCCTGCTATATTTGTTTTAAACATCTGTCCATATCTGAAATAAGTAGAAATAAATATTCTTGATGTTATGAACAAATTTTATTACAATATAAGCAGATAACCTGTTATGACATGTTAAATTACGCTATATAAAATAGAGCAGAACAAATACAATGGAAGCCTTTCCAATAGTAACTCTAAGGGGCATGACCTAGCTACTATTAGTTTTTACCAATGGTGGCGGATTCTAGAGGCGGACTCGAGATTTTTACGACAAGGGCAGAGTATTCTATTCAATCAGTGCCCCCTAAAGGCTTTTAGCGTTTGTGCCAAGTGCTTTAAATTGACCATTTTCAAGGTACAATTAGACCTCTCTATAACAACATCCTTATATAACAAAACCTCACTATAAAAGCCATGCTTTTCCGGAATCAATTTTCATGTTATGCTATAATATATGTTCTATTTAACAACACTTTGCTATAACATCCAAAAATATTCGGAACAAACGAGACTGTTATAGAGATGTTTGACTGTATATACATACACATATACAAGATTTCTGCCCAACCTTACGGGATCCGATGACCCCTCACTATAACGTATAGGTCCGCCTCTAGCGGATCCACTGATGGGGTCGTAAGTATTTTTTTTTATCGGAACTCAATATATATGTGTGAAAGATAAGTATAAATAGAATTAGAAATACATTTCATAACTCAATCTTTCAATTTAGAACTAACAACAACAACAACGACCCAGTATAGTCCCACAAGTGGGGTCTGGGGAGGGTAGTGTGTACGCAAACCTTACCTCTACCCCGATGAGATAGAGAGGTTGTTTCCGATAGACCCTCGGCTAACAATATATAAATATTTATTTTGTCACATTTACCTTTTAATTCTATTTTTCAAGAATGGAGGAAGGTCCAAGGAGTGACTAGGAAGGATTAACTGAAGAGTTTCCCCAATAAGAGGGAAACCCATAGAACCTGGTGGAAGAACTCCATTGCATTTTGGATTTCTCCATCTATAAATCCATTGACTAACATAAATAGTTAACAATGTTACCACAAAATACCCAACTCCCAATATATTTATCTTTCTTATTTCATCTAGAAATGACGTGACTAACGTCGTCATATGACCGTATACTGTAGTGGACTTGAATCTACTTAAAAAACGTGAAACAAAAGAGATAGGAATGAAAATTTTCACTATGTAAACAATCTTGTATATTGCAATATATAGGCCATCTAAAGGGAAGTTTTTTTTGGCGATTACTTCATAGATTTAATAAAATAAATTGTTGTTATGTTGACTAGAAGGGGAAAAAACAGTTTGGAGCATTTAGACCGGCAGAAAACGACATTGGCCAGGATCAAACTTGTTTTTTATTTATTTATTTATTATAGTTTTACCCTTCTAATAATCTTGTTCCTTAGTTCATGCTCTTGAAAATTAGTTTGTCATTGTTCATGTTTTGAAAGGCTCTATATCACTTATTGAAGGCGGATCAAGAATTTAAATTTAATTATTTTAAATTTTAAGTTCTTATAATTAAATTAATTATACATCTAAATTATGGATTCATATTTTAATATTCGTTTAAATTTTAGTAAATCTTTTTAAATATATTTGTACTTCCTGTCGAAAATAATCGGCTATTTGGAAAAGGCTCCATGCGCTTCTGGATTCACTATTCAACCATTGTTACAAGGTTAGGCATAATATGATTAAACATAGAAGGAAAAAATAGTAAATCGTTTAAAGGTATAAGTGTGTGGATGAAAAAAAACATAGAAAAAAAAGTGAATAGGGTAATTTGTTTGTGTGTGGTCCCGGATTTGAGTCGTGAAATCAATCACTGATACTTATATTAGGGTAGAGTACCTGCATCACATCCTTGGGATACGACCCTTCTTCGGGCCCTGTGCGCAAGCGGGATATTTTGTGCACGAGTTGCCCATCAGGGTGTGGATAAGAAACAGTGAATTTTGATATTGTTACATCTTGGAGCTAGCCTTTCTGGTACAACTTATACTAAGAGCCCGTTTGGACATACAAAATTTTTGCTTTTTTCAAAAAAAAAAAAATTGAAAACAATGTTTGGTTATCAATTTCAACCCATTTTTTTCAATTTCACTTGAAAATACATTTTCAAATTTGAAAAATGGGTTCTTACCAGTTTTTCAATTGAAAATGCATTTTCACTAGTTTTTAATTTTACAAATTTACCCTATACTATTAAAAGTTAAACAATAGTATTTTCACTTGAAAATGCATGCCCGTTTGCATCTTCTGTGTAGTGAAGTAAAGTAAAATATGATAACCGTTAAACAATAGCATGTTTGATTATTTATTTCAAGTAGGATAATTAAAATAGGGTGATTTTGATATTTTTTTTATAAGTTATGGGGTATAAATCATATTTTATGATTTTGCGAAGAAAGACATCCAAATAAGTTGCAAAAATTATAACCAAACATAACTTATTTTCAATTCAAATTCCAAATTTAAAAATTTATTTTGAAATTCATGTCCAAACGCCAGTTAATAGTCATTGATTCACTGACTCGAATTATTACATGTCTACACTTTAAATCATAATAATAGAATTATTAAATTCACAGCCTATAGCCATTTTGGTAATTAAAGATGCCATTTTATTATCAAGTGAAAGAATTACAGCTCAAGAGAAAACAAAACTGCTTAAAGGTTGGACATGCATCCCCAACCATAGTGAAAAAATAAGTTATCTATACTTTTGTTGCACGAACTCTCTAAAATGCTGTCACTCTCGTGCTGGATAAATTTTTGGAGTTTCGGGAGCCCGTACAACATAGATCTACACCATACTAAGCTCAACTGCCAGACTCAGATCTCAAAGCTCACCATATTCTACCGGAACTAGCCAACTGTTATAGGTCGTTTGGTACGCGTCCTAAATTATTCCGATTTTATAATCCTGGGATTATAATCCCTAGACTAATTTATCCCACCCGGGAGATGGAATAAAATAATACCAAGTTTGACGGGATAAAGTGGGATAAGATGGGATATCCATGATTAAGTATGAGACTGAGTTTATACCATCAACCAAATATGGTATAAATTTAATACCACACATTATCCCACCTTATCCCGCCTATCAAACGACCCAGGGGTGATTTGGGATAACAAATCCCACTATTTTAATATAAAAATTATTCCGGGATTAGCTAATACCCAAACCTTAACCCGAAATTATAATTCTTATCTCATGTACTAAACTACTCCTTATAAGGGATAATAGTTCAGCTCTCCAAGTCTTGTAGCTAATCTGGGCTTCATACTTCCTTCTAGAAAAACAGCTCCTGGATGATTAGTTTAGTAATCTCTCATGTCAATTCCTGCATTCTTAAACTCAATATACCAGAAAACCAAGTCATTTCTAATAGCATTACCACAGCATGTTCCTTTGCAGATTTAGGCCTCATTTGTTTGCACTTAACGGAGGTCTGAATCTTAATCATTCAGATCTCAGACATTAAGTGCGTTTGTTTTTAAAGTCTGAATCTTAATTATTCAGGTCTTAATCATTAAGCGTGTTTGTTTTTTTTACTTCACAACCACTTAATGGGTCTGAATAGGTCTGTATGATTAAGATCTATAACAGAGACTTAATTTCATTAAGATGCTATCACATATTCATTATTAACTGCCGCCACCGCCTACCATTATCAACTACCACCACCACCGCCTCCACCACCACCACGCCACCATTATCGACCATCACCACCCACTATCCCCACCAATCCGACCACCATATATCATTCTCACCCACAATCAACACTCATCCATCCCAACTGGCACAACTGACCACCCAATCACCATCAACAACCACAAGTGACACTGCCCATTATTATAACCTACCACCACCCACCCACCACTTTTCTCAGTCACAACTACTACCATCACCCACCATTATTAACTATCCCCACCCACCACCATCATCCTTAATCATAATCGCCAGCACTATCAATTATTACTAGCTACTAGCATGAACCACCATCATCAACCAAAACTACAACCAACCATCGCCTCTATCACCCGTTAACCATCACCACCAACTATCATATTTTAAAAAATTATATATTTTATTGATAGAATATTAGATTAGTTAGTATTTGATTTGAATTTTATGTTTATTAATTTTTAAATGAAGATAAATTTTATACATTCAGATGTTAAAAATCAAATAGTCTTAATTATTTTTATTCAGATCTTAATACACATCTTAATATATTTAGATGTGTATTCAGATTCAGATGTCTTAATCTTAATACACATCTTGATATTCATATATGTATTCAGATTCAGACATCTTAATCTTAAAAAAAAAAAAATGAGGCCAAAGTTCCTGCAATTTTCTGACAATTTATACTTGACTGAATGACATCTACAACTGTTTCTCTCTAACTAATAATTGCATTTTCTTTTCGTACATCGTGAGAAATGAGCATAATTGTGAGTAAGAGAAGAATACACATTTCCACATACTATGGAAAATTTCCTCATTGCTTCTTTTGGCGGCAAGGGTCAAAATTATGGACTGAACTTTATTTGTTCTTTTGCAATATATAAAACTTAGAAAACATTAACATTTTTCTTTGGCACGCGCCATTAATCTTAATAGTTCCACATACACTAGATTACCTTTAACTTTGATTGACTACACAACCTGCTTCTGCTGGAGATGTTTTCAGCATTAAGTTAGAACAAATAAATATCATTTGGATATGTTCATCCACATTTAATATACTCTTGAGTTAACGAAGTACTAACATATAACAATTTTATCTAAGGAAGATGAAGACTAAATAAAGCTAAAGATAGTACTTTGTTTACCATACAATGTCTAAATCAGGTTGTACGGGGGGAAATGAAATATTTGAGTAATATTTGAGTTTCCCTCCTTAATTGTCTCACATAAGAAGAGGAAAGGGTNAACAGAAATGTTATTAAATATTTGTTTTAATAACAAAATATTAATATTAAAATAAATATTAATATTAAATCCATTTCAGTTATTATCCAGAATTTAGTTTTCTGTTTTGTAACAGAAAATTAACTACCCTTCAATTTTCCCTCTTTATTATTGAGTAAATAGCCAATTATGTCATGGCATTTAATCTATGGGCTGTTTTTGCAAAAACAGCCATTTTGAGAGTTGCACCTCTTCAGATTTCAGCCCAACTTTGGCTATAAATACAAGTCCATTCTCTCAGATTTTACATACTAATTTCTGAGTTCTCCTCCTTCTTTCTGCATACTTTCATCTTCAAAGAAAGCAAGTAAGTGTGATTTGCTACCGAACTTTGAGTTCGCTGAAACACTGGGGTTTGAAGTACCACTACACCAGTGTGTAATTCGTTCTATCCTGGGAGGAAATAATCCATAACCTTGAGTTCGCTGAAACACTGGGATTTGAAGTACCACTACACCAGTGTGTAATTCGTTCTATCCTGAGAGGAAATAATCCATAACCTTGGGTACTAGGAGGGGATTAAATTCCTTAAGGAAACACTGTGAATTCAGTGGGCTCGAATTGGTTTTTGTTATTTCATTTACATTTCTGTTTATGTTATTTAATTTTCTCCAGAATTGTTTTACAAATACAGAGTTCTAACAAGCTTAAGGAATTTAATATTTTCTGTATTTGTGTTACATTCAATGTTTCTGGAGTAAAACCTTTGTGGTTTTTTTTAAGATTAAAATCTACGTGATTTTAACGTTTGTGTCATTCTTTTACAGAAATGGCGAATGATAACGGAAACCAAGTTGTTCTGATGGCAACTGGCAATGCCTCAACGAGTCGAACAACACTGGCAGCATTGGCACCGGCTGAGAAACCCGAGAAATTTTCCGGGCTTGATTTCAAGCGCTGGCAGCAAAAGATGTTCTTCTACTTGACTACTCTAAGTCTCCA
>MDKH01167942.1:0-21078 GCA_005239495.1 Nicotiana undulata | reverse complement strand
TATATATATATATTGTGTTTAAGGAGAATATACATATATGAAATGGATTACGAGGCGAGCCTCGACTCAACTGTTTAAGATAACTTCTAAAATGTGAAATTTGCCTAAAAGCTCTTTGAGGTATGTATGGCTGACTCCATTCTTCTTAGAATCGAATCATTGGTATTGAATACTTGGTATGAGTCCCTTACTTGATCATATAGAATTGATTTCTTAATGTGCTATGTTGAAAGGTTTCTGTTCCCAACTTGTTCTATGTGTTACCATGTCACCATGCTACTTGAAAATGTGAATTATGATTGTTCATGCTCCTTTTATTATATATACAATTCATTATATGTTGGTTCTCGTTAATATGGAGAATAATGTTACTGAACGAATGAAAAGGGAAACAAACTCGAATTGTAAAATGCATCCAAGTGCCAGGGACTATGTCATAGATGAGGAGAAAGAAATGTGAACTGATCAATTAAATTAAATGGTTATGACGTGCCTTACATGTCTCATTGTTTTTGTAAAGGTTGTTGTGTCCCTTTGATTTCACGTGATTCTCTGGTTGCCATGTACTCATACTCTGGATGGTAGAAATTCTTGTAATTGAGTTGTTGCTTTGTTGTTGTTGATTTAAACTATGTACGGTGGGATCGGGTTGCGCGCCGCAACAGGAGGAATAAAGGTGATATGTTGAGGAGGAATAAGGGTGAAATGTGATTGTCCGGTGGGATCGGGTTGCACGCCGCAACAGGAGGAATAAGGGTGATATGTTGAGGAGGAATAAGGGCGAAATGTGATTGTCCGGTGGGATCGGGTTGCACGCCGCAACAGGAGGAATAAGGGTGAAATGTGATTGTCCGGTGGGATCGGGTTGCGTGTCACAACAGGAGGAATAAGGGTGATATATTGAGGAGGAATAAGGGTGAAATGTGATTGTCCGGTGGGATCGGGTTGCGCACCGCAACAGGAGGAATAAGGGTGATATGTTGAGGAGGAATAAGGGTGAAATGTGATTGTCTGGTGGGATCGGGTTGCACACCGCAACAAGGAGTAATATGGGTGAATTCAATCAGAGTAAGAAACTATGTGACCCATACTTGTGATTCTCTATTCCTGAGAAGTGCTATATGATTTCCATGACTGCCTTCCTACCTGTTTAAATGATTCTCTTGAAAGCTTGTGTGACTCCTTAATTGATGTTGTGATGGTGCTTATGTTTCTCATTGAATTCTTCTTATTGCATTACTGATCTTTCTAAGGATATGTGTGTTACTTTCGTAGGTTGACTATCGTTAGGTTTCGCATGGGTATTTGGATACTAATGATTGTGACTTGATTGTTTCTATGGCTTCCTTATTCTTGTATGGTTATTCTATTTTGAAAGATGATTTTTAGCTTACATACTAGTACTATTCGACAGTAGTAACGTCCCTTTTGCCGGGGGTGCTGCATCTTTGATGCAGGTGTTTCCACAGTAGGCGGCAGCGATCAAAGATAGCGGTATGTTCCTCCCAGCTAACTTGGTGATTCCCACTTCATTTCGGGGTCCTGTGTCATTTGGTTATTGTGTATTATTCATTTGAGGTATAGCCGGAGCCTTGTTGCCGGCATTTCCATATTACTCTTCAGTTGTATTTAGAGGCTCCGTAGACAGGGGGTGGGTGGTGTCAGGTATTAGAATTAAACTAGAAATAATGGTGTTTGGCAAATATGTTTTTCGTCATATATATAAAAATTGTAATATTCTGGATATTATGGTTGAAACTGCTAATGAAAACAAGAATGGAAGTTAAAGAAATATTTATAAAGTATGATTGATAGAATTTATCTCTTAATTAATCATAAATTAGTTTGGGTAGAATGAAACCTAACAGGCTTGCTCAGTCGGGTTTACTCGGTTGAGCGCCGGTCGCGCTCCTTGGTTTTGAGGCGTGACATAGGCTTGCGATCGCGTGTGTGGTTCTGCGATCGCGTATGGTAAATTTGTGGGACAGCATATTTGTTCTTCGCGATCGCGTGAGGAGTTCCGCGATCGCAGTGAGTAAAACACCTGGGCAGAATGTTTAAATAGAGGTCTTCGGGAATTTTAGCCCTTTTTTCACCATTGTTGAGCAGTTTTGAAGCTTTTTGAGAGAGATTGAAGAGGGAATCAAAGGGAAACACTTGGAGGTAAGATTTTTAACTCAATAATCGATTCTATGTTGATTTCTAAGTAATTGGACCAGTACTAGTAGGATTTAAACCCAAAATTGGGGAATTAGGGCTTATGATTTGGAGACCTTTGAGTGGGGATTTGAGGGGCCATTTGAGGTCCGATTTTGATGTTCTTGGTATGTATAGAATCGTGGAAGGATAAGAGTTCTTGTGATATGATTTTTATCAAAATCCGAGACGTGGGCCCGGGGGTCGGGTTTGGCCAATTTCGAGATTTGTGCTTAATTTTGATAATTTTCGAATGGGTTTCGTCTCCCTAGCATATATTGATGATATTAATCTGGTTTTGGTTAGATTCGGCAATTGGGGGCCGATTCGAGAGGCAATAGCATCGCGGATTAGTATTTGGGTCGGTTTGAGGTAAGTAATGACTGTAAATCTTGTCATGAGGGTATTAAACCCCGGACTTCACATTTTACTATTGTTTTGGAGTGGCGCACATGCTAGATGATGAGTGTGTGGCGCGCACTGCTGAGGGATTGTGACTAGGTCCGTCCCTTGGCGACTATTATGTTGCGTACTTGATTTTAAATCATAAGATATCCTTGTTTTAAGACTATTACTATATTTTGGGTTATACGCCATGTTTGGGGACTTGTGTCGACCTGTTTAGACCCCTTGGGGGTTGTTTACTGCTATTCCTCACTGTGTTGACTTATGATTTATACTCAGTCATATCATGTTTAACTGATTTCGAAACTCAATTTATTTGCACTATTTTGTGATATAAAATGATATTTTGGATCAAGTACCTCGTTTTATTGATAGCCCGGGTGGCTTTTTGAGAGATTTATGACTGAGTGTGGCCGAGGGCCTATTTTGTGAGGATATTATGGGATCGGGCTGCACGCCGTAGCATGTTACACTGTTTATGATATGTGAGAGGCCGAGAGCCTGAGTGATTATGCCACGAGATGGCTTGATATTAGCGTTTGGGCTGTAGGAACCCCTCCGGAGTCTGTACACCCCCAGTGAGCGCAGGTACCTACTGAGTGAGAGTGCCGAGTGATGAGAGATTGGGAGGCATGAGTGACTGTGAGGTAGCCCGAGGGGCTGATACCGAGTGATTGTGAGGCATGGTGAGTGATTGATGTTGAGTGATGATACGCCCGAGGGGCAGTTTATGATGCATGTTCTCATTTGAAAGACTATTTATGAACTCTGTCAATTTTATATACTGAATCATTTTGAAACTATGGGACTTGTGAAAAAGGCACACTTTCAAATGATATTTTACTGAAATCGAACTTTAAATGCCACGAGGCATCGTATTTGTGTTTTCTGAAAGAAAGGTTTCACTTACTGTGCATTGATGACTGTTTTTACGTGCTTTCATAGCCTTAGACATTATTTACTCTCATTACTACTGAGTTGGCGTACTCACATTACTCCCTGCACCTTGTGTGCAGATCCAGGTGCAGGGTCTGAGCGATAGCTTCTTTCATTTCTGTTGGAGACGGAGTTGGGATTTTGAAGTAGTTGTTTCGCGTCCACATAACACCCTTTTACCTTTCTTATTTTGTTATTTACTTCATATTCCTAGACTGGATATAGTATGGAAATAGGATTACCTTTTATTGTTCACGGATGCTCATGACGGGGTGACTCCGAGTTTTGGGGCAGTGTCTGAACTATTTTTATTCGTTTTGTTGCTTTGAATTGTTAAACCGGAAAATTGTATGGAATATCGAACAGTTTTGAACTTAATGAAAAGTCTTTATGTTATTACGCGATAGATTGGCTAGCCTAGTATCATGATATGCACCAACACGGCCGGCTTAGGATTTGGGGTCGTGACACACCCAATCTAATCATGCTTTTAAAATGAGTGAGATAATCCCGTTATAAAATCCATACTTACAATCCCACCTCAAGAGTATGTGTATTCTGTGGTAAAACACTAGGCTTCCTGGTTCTCTACTTTCACTTGCTGATAATTCAGATACTTGGCCACAAAGTCTATGATTTTCTCTTCTTTTTTTTTAAATCCCATGCTAACTATGCGGGTTTCAAATCTCCAACTGGACTTACTGTCGATTTTCACATCTCCCCCTTAGACCAAAGGTTAAGGTCTTTTTCCTGCGGATCCTTCTCTTTTGTTGGGATCCGAACAACTTTTCTTATCTTCAGTAATTCTTTGCACTTTACGTAAATGAAGACTCACCTTCCGACTTACTTCTGAGCAATTCTTCTTACTAGGAAAACAAAATTATTCACTTAATGGAAAGCTAATGTATTCACAACTATCATACACAATCTTAATAATTTAACTCTGCTCAGACTGTCAATCTTGGGGAGATCCCTTTTTCCATAATTCTTAAAGGCTATTCTTTTGTAGTTGGCTCTCTTACTCCCTAACTGATATTTTTTTACTGCCACTATACTTCTGGTTTAACTTAAACTTTTTGGGTTTTAACACACATTCGGTATTTCAAATTGTCATCCACTTACTAGAGTTAACCTGGCTAAGTAAATCAAATTGTACCTCTACTAGCTCTGCTGAAAGTGCTAATTCACCGTATCTACTCAAACATACTTACTATTCTTTTACTAACCACCTGCTAGCGTCATGTATTCATGTTCTGGTTTGAATAACTAAAGTGAAGTATAAGGTTATTTCTTCCCTCACCATCTGACCATGTTCTACGGTCGCATACGTATCCCTTTTTTGAACTGTGTACATGGATTACACTTAGAGAAAGTTCATCTGTCTTAAACGATATTGGAATATCTAACCCCAAATTTTCTATACACTTCAAAATCATTTTCGACTATAAGCATCTGGGGTAAATACTTAGTCACATTATCGAAGGGGGAACTGTCTTATCTTTTATCTCACAGTAATAGCGGCTTCTTACAGTAGTTCACTAATGTGGTACTTTCTAATTCTGATTTAAATAAATCTAAACAACTTAAAATCTTTCCCTGAAATTCAATATTGGCTTCTCTTGGTTCTCATTTTGTACAACATGTCTTCATAGTCATATACATGAAATGTACGAGATCACATCTTTGGTAATAACAAACTTTTCTGACTCCTAGGTATTTTACCCTTAGACTCTTTTCTGTCCGAAAGTATAGTGACCAAGGTTAGGGTCAGACATCTGGACTATCATCATCCCACATGTGGCTCCATTTCCAAGAATTAAAAGAAATTGTTCTCTAAGGTAAAACACATATGATTACCATACACAAACTTATTCTTCAGAGTATGCCATCATCTGATAAATAACTTACTGCACCATACGGTGAGTCTTGGTCTTAATCTAGACCTAAAATATGCGAAGATTTCTCTATAACCATTGTTACTTACATTTTCTTTTAGCACCCATAGGCATCACTGTATAATCACCAGTCACTAGAATTTCGGTACAATGAAAATTGGAGATCTGGTAACTGAATAACTAATAACTGGCATACTGAATAACCATAAACTTGCTAACTGAAACATTGTACAACTTGTGGGGTAAACTGATGACCATAAAACGGAATAACTACTTTCATACTTTCTAGTAAGGTTATGCTCCGATATGTACTACTATCCATTGCATCTCACTTCCAATATCCTCTCAAGTCTCGTATGTTACTAACATGTACTCCATAATTATACCCCAATGGGGAAATCATCCTCTCTAGAACCTTGGTTTTTTCTTGCCCTTTGCTTGGGTATTCGATACGTCTGGAATTCGATGGGAAGAGAAGGTTACCTATTTCTCTAAGCTTCATGGCACGATCTAGAGTAGAAAGAAATAAGACAATCTTGGATGTCTTGGTAGTTAACCGTTTATATGAATGGTCGGCACACACATATAAAGGAAAATCCACTGGACACGGCTTCATAGACTCCCTAGGACTCTTGAACCTAATGCTCTGATACCAAGCTTTGTCACGCCCCGAACCTGGGCCTGGACGTAACACGGCACCCGGTGCCTAACTACATGTGACCGAGCAAACCAACTGGCTGGCTGAATAAACATGTGGTATCATAACATACTGAATACGAAAGACAAACTAACAAATGCTGATATATTGAAAGTATGGATGATATAAATCAAAGTGCGAAAATACTAATACAATTCTGAAACATATTTGTAGCCAACATGGCTTAATATAAAAAGCCTGCGACTCTGTCTAGTTGTTAATCTAGTCTATGAAGCCTCTAACGAAGTACTGAAAACACTGACTATCTGAAAATACTGAAGACTATAAGGTAATGATAATGCCCCGAAAGGATTGGGGATCACCAAATATCTGGTAGGAGAATCCTAGCGCTCTGAATCGTTAATCATTACATGTATCGTGAGATGCAGGCCCCGGGCAAAAAGGGACGTTAGTACATTTGAATTGCACTGGTATGTAAAGCAACTGAAAGAAAGAATTATAAATGCTGAAACTGAAACTAAGATGATAACTTAGAATTGATAATTGATAACTAAAATGCTAACTACTGATAACTGGTAACTGATATGATAACTGATAACTAAAATGGTAACTAATAATTAAACTGAAATGAAGTAAGGATATGAATACTCCCTCTTCTGAATGATGAACAACCTGTTTATCTGATTAAGCTACGGCCTCGGGCTCAATATATATGTGCACAAGCTACGGCCGCAAGCCCAAGTATATGTATACATAACTATGGCCTCAGGCCCAAAAATGCATAAAGCATAAACTATAGCCTCAGGCCCAAACAGGCATAAAGCATATAAACTACGGCCTCAGGCCCAAATATAGGTGTTCAACATTCAGGAACTGAGAATCATACTGAAATACATGATACTAAAATACATGATGTTGAAATACTGAACCATACTGAGTTACATGATACTTGAATACTAAATAGAGCTAGACTAAGAAATGTATTCATGAACTGATTATGAAAATTGAAACTTCAATTGTTTATGACATGCTGAGTCATCTAGACTGAGACTCGTGGGCATCAAACCCAAGTCTATATTGATTACGCACTAATTTCACAACGTTCAGAATGAAAGTCATGAACGAGTTATGAATCTAGAGAATAGAAGTTCTACAACTATTCAAGGAACTGGGCTTAACTATATTTCTGAGGCAACTAGTAATGTGGTAAAAGAAACATAGTGTAGGGAGAATCATTAACATTCCCAAACATAGAGAGTTAGCCTCACATACCTTAACTTCTTTCTCTTGAGCATAATACAATATTCGCCAACCCTTTCAACTTTAATTTATATCAATACAAGTCAAAGTGATTCCAAATTAGCAACAATAGCCATGTTTTGGTCACTTAGGCATTTTATCAAACACTTGGTGGCATAAAGATTCATAGCCCTAATTAATGGTGTTTCTACACCCAATAACCCATTCTCTTGCTCCTAGATAAATTATAAAGTCTCAAGTAGTTATAATCAACATCATTCTTTATCACCCATAAGGTAAATAACACCCTTAACCAATAGTCAACAATCTACAACCCAAACCTAATTGTTCATGCTTTTTTTATCAAACCCATAAACACATATCTCATGAACTAGAGTCTATAATTATTAATCCAATGTTAGAATCAATTAGAGGGTGAAGACATTACTTTTTGAAGTTCAATCCCCTTCAATTTTAGTTCTAGGGTTTCTTCTCTCCACAATGATGTCCCAATCGAATATCTAATGATATGGAGGGTTTACCCATGTTAATAAGGTGTTGCGGAATTGAAATAAAGTAATAATCACCATTATAACTTACCTTGGATGGTGGAGGGACCGTTAAGGAGTTAGGCTTTTTAGAGCTTCCCTTTCTAGAGCAAGTTTTTGTATTTTGGGGTTGTGGGGAACGAAATAGGTCTTTAAAAATGACTCGCCAAGACCTCCTCCATGCACCTGTAGGACTGACCGCGGTCCTGACCGCGGTAAATGGCAGGAACACTACCGCATAACCGTGGTCGCGGTCCGGGGCGCGGTCCGAGCGTGGTTGTTGCGCACTGTTATGTAAAACGTACATAACATTTTGCACAGAGCTCCGTTTGGGATCCACAATATATCTTTGGAAATCTATTTTAAAGGCCTACAACTTTTATGTTTTGGGTTTTCCAAAATTCCTTACACATTTTCACTAAACCTTTATCGAAGATGGACCTTCTGTAAACTTAGTCGATTTTGTCGAATCTTATGCGCCTCACTTTCCATCTTGATTTTGATACAACTATTTTCACCCATACTCATCCCGATAGGACTTTATATGTCTAAAATATAAAATTAATACCCATTTAATATATCCACACCTAATCCAAATGTACGGGGTGTTACATTATCTCCCCCTTGGGATCATTCGTCCTCGAATGATTGTCCTGATTATAACTTCTGCTAACTCCGGACCTCAAAGGGTATGGTGGAAACATGAACTTTCATAAACACTTGCATACTAAACTGAATGAATACATTACTACTGAACTATTGAGATACTGAAATGAATGACTACTACATTGACTGAATATTGATCTGCCATGGATACATGAATACTGAACTAACATGGATATATGAATGTCAAACTGGCACGAATATTTCAGTATTGAACTAACATCAATATCAGAGTACTAAGCTGGAATGAATATCTAAGTTTTGGACTGACATGAGTAGCTGAGTATTGAACTGAAATGAGTATCTGAGTATTGAACTGACATGAGTATCTGAGTATTGAACTAACATGAGTATCTGAGTATTTAACTGACATGAGTATCTGAGTACTGAACTGATATGAGTATCTGAGTACTGGAAACTTGAATGTTATAACATGACATGTGAACTACTGGATGTACCACCACTAATTCTGGTGGCAAGTTCAACTCATAAGCTAATTGACCAGTCCTTCGCAAAATTCTATATGGCCCAATATAGCAGGGACTAAGCTTCCCCTTCCCAAATCTCATAGCGCTTTTCATAGGCGAAACTTTCAGGAAAACCCAATCATCAACTTGAAACTCTAGGTCTCTATGTCGCACGCTCGAATAGGACTTTTGGGAGCTTTTAGTCGTCTTCAAACGCTCTTAAATCAACCTAACTTTCTCCATAGTCTGATAGACCAAATTTGGTCCCAACAACTCCTCTTCACCAAATTTGAACCAACTAATTGGCGATCTACACCTTCGCCCATACAGAGTCTCGCACAGTGCCATCTTGATACTAAAATGATAGGTGTTATCTTTTTAGAAAACTAAGTGAGAGGTATGTGATCATCCAAATTACCTTTAAAATCAAGGATATCCTCAAGTGTTTGAATAATGAGCTTTGCTTGCCCATCTTGCTGAGGATGGGAAACTTGTGCCTAATCATTTATGAAAGGACTTCTAAAATTTCATTGTAAACAGATTATCGTGATATAAAATGATGGACAACGGGGTCCCATGCACATTTCTTAGGTATACAACTTGGTAAGTCGGTCTACAATCACCCAATATGATCATGATTTTAAAATGAGTGAGATAATCCCGTTATAAAGTCCATATTTACAATCCCACCTCAAGAGTATGTGTATTCTGTGGTAAAACACTAGGCTTCCTGCTTCTCGACATTCATTTGCTGATAATTCGGATACTTGGCCACAAAGTCTGTGACATTCTCTTTTTTTTTCATCACATGCTAACTATGCGGGTTTCAAATCTCCAACTGGACTTACTGGCGATTTTCACATCTCCCCCTTAGACCAAAGGTTAAGGTCTTGTACCTGCGGATCCTTCTCTTTTGGTGGGATCCGAACAACTTTTCTTATCTTCAGTAATTCTTTGCACTTTACGTCAATGAAGACTCACCTTCTGACTTACTTCTGAGCAATCATTCTTACTAAAAAAAACTAAATTATTCACTTAATGGAAAGCTAATGTATTCACAACTATCATACATAATCTTAATAATTTAACTCTGCTCACACTGTCAATCTTGGGGAGATCCCTTTTCGATAATTCTTAAAGGTTATTTTTTTGTAGTTGGCTCTCTTACTCCCTAACTGATTGTTTTTCCATTGCCACTGTACTTCTGGTTTAACTTAAACGTTTTGGGTTTTAACACACGTTTGGTATTTCGAATTGTCATCCACTCACTAGAGTTAACCCGGCTAAGCAAATCAAATTGTACCTCTACTAGCTCTGCTGAAAGTGATAATTCACTGTATCTACTCAAACATACTTACTATTATTTTACTAATAACTTGTTAGCGTCATGTATTCATGTTCTAGTTTGAATAACTAAAGTGAAGCATAAGGTTATTTCTTCCCTCACCATCCGACCATGTTCTACGGTCGCATACTTATCACTTTTTTTGAACTATGTACATGGATCACACTTAGAGAAAGTTCATCTGTCTTAAACGAAATTGGAATATCTAACCCCAAATTTTTTATACACTTCAAAGGGAAACTGTCTTATCTTTTATCTCACAGTAATAGCGGCTTCTTACAGTAGTTCACTAATGTGGTACTTTTTAATTCTGATTTGAATAAATCGAAACAACTTAAAATCTTTCCCTGAAATTCAATATCGGCTGCTCTTGGTTCTCATTTTGTACATCATGTCTTCTTAGTCATATACATGAGTTGTACGAGATCACATCTTTAGTAATAACAAACATTTCTGACTCCTAGGTATTTTACCCTTAGGCTCTTTTTTGTCCAAAACTATAGTGACCAAGTTTAGGGTCAGACATCTGGACTATCATCATCCCACATGTGGATCCATTTCCAAGAATTAAAAGAAATTGTTCTCTGAGGTAAAAACACATACGATTACCATACACAAACTTATTATTCAAAGTATACCATCATATGATAAATAATTTACTGCACCATCCGGTGAGTCTTGGTCTTAATCTAGACCTAAAATATGTGAAGATTTCTCTATAACTACTGTTACTTACATTTTTTTAGCACCCATAGGCATCATTGTATAATCACCAGTCATTAGAATTTTGATACAATCAAAATTGGAGATCTGGTAACTGAATAACTAATAACTGACATACTGAATAACCATAAACTTGCTAACTGAAAGATTGTATAACTTGTAACTGGGGTAAACTGATGACCATAAAACGGAATAACTACTTTCGTACTTTCTAGTAAGGTTATGCTCCGATATGTACTACTATTCATTGTATCTCACTTCCAATATCCTCTCAAGTCTCGTCTGTTATTAACATGTACTCCATAATTATACCACGATGGGGAAATCATCCTCTCTAGAACCTTGTATTTTTCTTACCCATCGCTTAGGTATTCGATACGTCTGAAATTCGATGGGAACAGAAGGTTACCTATTACTCTAAGATTCATGGCACGATCTAGAGTAGAAATAAATAAGACAATCCTGGATGTCTTGGTAGTTAACCATTTATATGAGTGGTCGGCACACACATATAAAAGAAACTCCACTGGACACGGCTTCATAGACTCCCTAGGACTCTTGAATCTAATGCTCTGATACCAAGCTTTTTCACGCCCCGAACCTGGGCTTGGAGGTAACACGGCACTCGGTGTCTGACTATATGTGATCGAGCAAACCAACTCGCTTGCTGAATCAACATGTGGTATCATAACATACTGAATACGGAAGATAAATTAACACATGCTGATATATTGAAAGTCTGGATGATATAAATCAAAGTGTGGAAATACTAATACAATTATGAAACATATTTTTAGCCAACATAGCTTAATATAAAAAGCCTGCGACTCTGTCTAGTTGTTACTCTAGTCTATGAAGCCTCTAATGAAGTACTGAAAACACTGACTGTCTGAAAATACTGAATATTGTAAGGTAATGATAATGCCCCGAAAGGATTGGGGATCACCAAATATCTGGTACGAGAATCCTAGCGCTCTGAATCGTTAACCTGTAAATCATTATCTGCATCGTGAGATGCAGGCCTCGGGCAAAAAGGGGCGTCAGTACATTTGAATTGCACTGGTATGTAAAGCAACTGAAAGAAAGAATTATAAATGCTGAAACTAAAACTAAGTTGATAACTGAGAATTGATAATTGATAACTGAAATGATAACTACTGATAACTAATAACTGATATGATAACTGATAACTGAAATGGTAACTAATAACTAAACTGCAATGAAGTAAAGATATGAATACTCCCTCTTCTGAATGATTAACAACCTGTTTATCTGAATAAGCTACCGACTCGGGCCCAATATATATGTGCACAAGCTACGGCATCAGGCCCAAGTATACGTATACATAACTACGGCCTCAGGCCCAAAAATGCATAAAGCATAAACTAAGGCCTCAGTCCCAAACATGCATAAAGCATATAAACTACGGCCTCAGGCCCAAATACAGGTGTTCAACATGTAGGAACTGAGAATCATACTGAAATACATGATACTGAAATATATGATGCTGAAATACTGAACCATACCGAGTTAGATGATACTTGAATACTGAATAGAGCTAGACTGAGAAATGTATTCATGAACTGATTATGAAAATTGAAACTTTAACCGTTTATGACATGCTGAGTCATCTAAACTGAGACTCATGGGCATCAAACCCAAGTCTATATTGATTACGCACTGATTGCACAACTTTCAGAATGAAAGTCATGAACGAGTTACGAAGCTAGAGAATAGAAGTTCTGTAACTATTCAAGTAACTGGGCTTAACTATATCTCTGAGGCAATTGGTAACGCGTAAAAGAAACATAGTGTAGGGAGAATCATTAATATTCTCAAACAAAGAGAGTTAGTCTCACATACCTTAACTTCCTGCTCTTGAGCATAATACAACATTTGACAACCCTTTCAACTTTAATTTATATCAATACAAGTCAAAGTGATTCCAAATTAGCAACAATAGTCATATTTTGGTCACTTAGGCATTTTATCAAACACTTGGTAGCATAAAGCTTCATAGCCCTTATTAATGGTGTTTCTACACCCAATCACCCATTCTCTTTCTCCTAGATAAATTCTAAAGTCTCAAATAGTTATAGTCAACACCATTCTTTATCTCCCATAAGGTAAACAACACCCTTAACCAATAGTCAACAATCAACAACCCAAACCTAACCGTTCATGATTTTTTATCAAACCCATCAACACATATCTCATGAACTAGAGTCTATAATCATTAATCCAATATTAGAATCAATTAGAGAGTGAAGACATTACCTTTTTGAAGTTCAATCCCCTTGAATTCGAGTTCTAGGGTTCCTTCTCTCCACAATGATGTCCCAATCGAATATCTAATGATATGGAGGGTTTACCCATGTTAATAAGGTGTTGGGGAATTGAAATAAACTTAGAATCACCATTAGAACTTACCTTGGATGGTGGATGACCTTTAAGGAGTAAGGTTTTTTAGAGCTTCCCTTTCTAGAGCAAGTTTTTGTGTTTTGGGCATGTAGGGGACGAAACAGGGCTTTAAAAATGACTCCCCAAGTCCTCCCCAGTGCACATGTAGGCCTGACCGTGGTCCTCACCGCAGTAAATGGAGGATCACTGCAGCATAACCGTGGTCGCGGTCCGTGGCGCGGTTCGAGCGCGGTGGTTGCGCACTGTTCTGTAAAATGCGCATAACGTTTTGCACATAGCTCCATTTGGGCTCCAGAATATATTGTTGGAAAGCTATTTTAAAGGCCTACAACTTTCATGTTTTGAGTTGTCCCAAATTCTTTACAAATTATCATTAAAACCTTCTAGAAGACGGACCTTCTGTAAACTTAGTCAATTTTGTCGAATCTTATGCGCCTCACTTTCCATCTTGATTTTGAAAACACTATTTTGACCCATACTCATCCCGATAGGACTTTATATGTATAAAATATTAAATTAATACACATTTAATATATCCACACCTAATCCAAATGTACAGGGTGTTACACACTGTTATTGTTTGTATAATTCCTTGTAATTACATTCATTATTGGGCCTGTAATAACTTATAATAAACAATTGGGGAAATTAGTAAAATTGGGGGAAACGGGTATACTTAATGTTTGCATGAAAGCGTAGAAAGCATGCTTATAGCATTCATATGATTTACTTGTTGTCGAACCTGCTATATATGCCTTTTAATTTCTGGGTGCATTGTTAGAAATCACGTCATTAGGAAAATCACACACACACTACTCGTCTACCATCAAAGCATGAGTTCAAATGCTTCATTTATTTGTATGTCTACTGCTACGTGTTACTAGACATTATGTCTATAGGAAATAAACATTCTTCCAATTTGCATAACCATTTCATATTGATTAGATACCATGCCTATAGGATCTCACTAGATTATGTGCTATTGATTTTTATTTAGAAAGAATTTCTATAGGACCTTAATTAATCAATTAGCTGTTGTTGTGGTTATTGCTCCGCCTAGATAACCTGTTCATAGAGGTGAAGTGTTATAAAATCAAGGTTCAATTGTCTTGCTAGAGATCCTGCCTATAGGATATTGTCGTTCACTTAATATTGTTTATCTACCTGCCGAGGTTGGTTCCTAGAACTATTCTCATTTGTTAGTTACGCCACTATTAGAAATCATGCCTATAGGACAATGTCACATCTCTAAAATTTGTATTCATACGAGCGTTAACAGCCTCAAAGCTCTCAAATGGTTTACTGCTTCCTCGTCTAAGCCATTAAAAGCAGTAATGTTATGCATGCACGTTTGAATCCAAGGTCACATAGAAACCATGTCTATAGGGCTTAATGATTTTTAATTGGCTTCAGTTCTAAAACTGTCCAATACTCAATATGAGAACATGTTTTGCCTGCATTTGTTGCCTAAGTGTGGAGGCTAACTTGAGCCCTTAACCGCCCTTATATGAAGTCCTACGTGTTTTGTGTGTCGCCTAGATTTTAATAGTTTGAGCAGCCTAAGTAAACTCTAGAACCACCTAAATATTGGTCCAATTCCTCCTGGACCATAGGCATGGGACGGGTGCATGCATAGGGTCCGACGTAGAATTGAATTAGAAATGCTTTTAGGTAAATAACTTAAACATAGTAATCGGGTAGCAGGAGATGATAGTCTGTGTCCGCTGAATAATATGAGTAACTCCCTACCTCAAGGGAGTTACGAAATATTATTTATATTACACGGGATAATCCTTTAGGCTAAAAAACTTACGACACCCCCCCCCCTCTCCCCATTTCTCTTCTTTATTCGTCTAATGTAGATTTAATAGTTATATCTCTATAATCCCCACTTCTCATTGTGTCAATAAATTCCTTTGATCCTTACCCTCTTTGTTTATCTTGCCTAATTGTAATCTACATAGTTTTAAGTTCGATCGGGACCCACAGTTGTGGACCTTGAAAAGTTCCTAACACCTTCTCTTTGAGGTAATTTGAGCCCTTACCCGATCTTTGGTGGCGTTGACTAGTTAACCAGATTTATCTGCATAATAGGCGCCCTAATGCACCTTAACAATCGTTAGGTGGCGACTCTTCTTTTCTTTTAATACCCCATATCCTATCCAAAGGAGTTGTAATATGTCAAAGCCCGCTTTCACGAGAAAACAAGGCGCGAAGGGGAATGGTTGAGAATTTTGCTTTTTGATATTCTATTATGGCCTAAACCTATGCCACCGGTTTCTATCCATTGTGATAGTGAGGCCACCTTAGCTCGAGTATACAGTCATATATATAGCGGAAAGCCTAGGCACATTGGCCTTAGACATAGTTATATAAATCAATTAATTAAAGATGGGGTGATCACTGTTGACTATGTACGCTCACTTAATAATCTTGCCAACCCTTTGACTAAGGGATTAACAAGGGACTTGGTGTTGATAACATCAATAGGGATGGGGTTAAAACTCATAAAGAAAGACCATTAAGGGTGATCCTCAACTTGACACTTGATACAATATCCAATCTTGAGTTCAATGAGTGACAACATTCTTTATTGGTTTATAGTACTTGGTATTACCGTCCTAAAGTAAGTGCTTTGTCCTGCAAATTTTTAAAAGGAGATTGAGTTTATAAAATCTCAACAGACCTATTGGTGGGTGTTTTTGCAGGAGCACATTAATAAGGGTCTACCTATGTGGATGCGAAATGGGCCACTTCAAGAAGCTCGGGTTTGGCTTCTATGCATTCGCAAAGGGACTAGAACACAAGGCCTTATGGTATTGGTTATAAAGGAATAATGTAATAGAATTCATGTGTGAGTTACATCCTATTTTACAATATGGTGGTCGGTTCAAAAGACGTGTATTACCCGACTATTCAGTTTAATAGAAGTTGTATTCCGCTAATTTGAAGTTCAATCGCTAGATACTTGATTTATGCATGGATTCACTTGTCTCTTATTTTCTAAAGGAATTGTTGGGTTGTTATTTTCACTTGAAAATGGCGGGGGATTGTCGGAATTTTCAAGAGAAAATAGCAGGAATAAGCAAAAGGAAAAATGATCATTGGCTTAAAGTTCTGATACAACATGTTGCTTTGCGAAACGTTGCGTCGCTTCGAATATCACTTAGGTTGATTTGTTGCACCTCTTTGGTTATTGTTTTCTGGTTCTTTTCCAGTTGTTTTGAGAATTAGCATCCTCTATAAATAGTGGAACACTCCTTGGTGTCACACCTCCTTTTTTCTGGGGGGATATGGAATTTTTTCAGTTAAAGTGACATTAATCGAAATGGGATTATTTATTTATTCAGAGTCGCCACTTGGAATAATTATTATGGTGTCTCGAGTCACCAGTTTATTTTAAAAATCCCAAATCGAGGAAATTTGACTTTATTTGTGGTCTGCGGACACAGAAGATCGGGTAAGGAATTATGTTAACAAGGGAGAAGGTGTGAGACACTCCCAAGTTTCGTAGTTTTAGCACGGTCGTTTAACAATTAATACTTGACCTAATTATCTGATCTATTAGATGTTTAAAACCTATTATGTATTTTTACTTTTTGACCTCGTTTAGTATTTATGGAATTTGTTTGAACAAGTCGCAATGTCGCACACTCGTTTGTTTTTGTACACGTAGCGAATCGTGCCACGTGAAACGCACCCGCAAATCAAAACATGTTAATTTTTATTATTATTCAAAGTTCTGGTCGAGTCACGTGAAACACGCACACTTGAATTGGAATTTACATATCGTGACCATGCCACGGAACCATACCCCATGACCACGATAATCTATTAAATACGCCTAAATCAAACTACGAATGTTTATAAGTTGTCCTTCCTACTTTGAGATTATTGTGAAGATCAAGATTATGGAATTTTTTGTAGAAAAAAAACAAGGTGGATTAATTATGGAAATATGAGCCAGATTATGAATTTTATCATTATGGGCCTGGCAATCATTATTTGTCCCAATAACTTCTTAAAGTCCACACATCATATACAATAATGGCCAGAGAACAACTTGATTCTTCCTATTGCCAAATTACCAAGCAACATCGAACAGAACCCAACACTTAGGGTGTGTTTGGTAGGAAGGAAAACATTTTCCGGAAAATATTTTTCAATTTTTTCATGCTTGATTGGCTTAAATGTTTTGGAAAATATTTTCCTCATCAACTCATTTTCCTCCAATCGGAGGAAAACATTTTCCCTATCAAGAGGAGGAAAAATATTTTCCAAAACTCCTTCTCAACATTCGCCACCCTATTCCTTACCCTCACTAACCCACCCCACCCCCACCCCCGCAAAAAAAAATTATTTATTTTTACTTTTTTTTTAATTTTAAAATTTCTATTTTTTTCTGCACCTCTCCCAAACCCCCACCACGCGCCCACCCCCTTTCCCCAATATCGCACAAGAAAAAAAAAAATTTATACTTTTTTGTGATTTTCAAATTTCTGTTTTTTTTCTGCACTCACCCCCACCCCCTCCCGCACAATAATTTTTTTTTTTTAATTTTTGTAATTTTTAAATTTTTGTTTTTCTTTTATTGCACCCCCACCCCAAACCCCCCGGGAAAAAATATTTATTTTAATATATTTTCAGTTTTATTTTTTTCATCTTTCGGTTTACAGGTTTAAAATTTTACAAGTTTCAAAGTTATGAGTTCGGAGTTTATGTGTTTCGAAGTTTACGGGTTTAGAAATTATAAAGTTTACGGGTTCGAAATTTTGCGGTTTCGAAAGTTTTGCGGTTCAGAAGTTTATGAGATTTGTGGGTTTCGAAAGTTGTTGGTTCGAAAGTTTATGGATTCATGTTTATTGTATCAAAATTATTTATGAATACTCTTGAGAAAATATTTTCCTAAATTTGCGTATCAAATGCCGACAAATGAATAAGATTACTATTTGTTTTCCAAGAAAACATTTTCTTGGAAAATATTTTAATACCAAACACACCCTTAAAGTCAGAAATTACCTTTGAAGTTACTACTACTACCGTTCTATTATTCAGTCATTCCTATTTACTTTTCATTAATTGTCACGACCCAAAATCCTAACAGGTCGTGATGGCGCCTATCGTGGAACTAGGCTAGCCAACCATCGCCTAATTACTCATTCGTTCTATTATAATACTTCAAGAATCAATCACAAACAGCAAACAGAGTAATAATTAATTTCATTAAGTCTTTGTGCCCCAATAATAATCTAACAGTCTAAACAAAACCTCCCAAGACTGGAGTCAATGATCATGAGCATTTAAAAAGAAATAAATCTAACTCTGGTAATGTCATAATAAATGTCTATGAATCAATTTCTAATACTAAACAAGGAAGGAAAATGGAGAAGTTGTTGACGCTGGACAGCTACCTCGAAATCCCGTGAACTGCTGCTATCGAACAAGGCAGCTACTGCTCCAAATCGGTACCTGGATCTGTGCACAGAGGCACAGGGAGTTTTTATGAGTACGCCAACTCAGTAGTAATGAAAATAAATCACAGCCTGAGAATTATAAAACGCACATTATAGATACACCAATTCACAAAAATAATAAAACATCACGTCTCCAAAAGTATACAGCAATTACATAAGTTTGAAAACCAATTGCTAGAAAATCCTTTGAAACAAGTATAATATCAATACATCTCAGTAAAATCCTCAACAAGAACCAGTTTGAAAACAAGTGGTTTATAGTTCAAAAACTCAGTAAAAATCTGTAACGACCCGGTCTATCGTTACGTAGAATCTGCATTATAATTATTGCATTTGACTGGTTATAGATTGATTATACTGTATTTGATGTATTAGAGTTGATAGGCTTGAAATCGAATGGTTGTAGTGAGAGTTCTGTCATTTAGTCCTTAAAAATAGCCTTAAAATGGAAAAAGTCAACTAAGAGTTGACTTATTGGTAAACGACCTCGGAATGCGGATTTTTTTTTGTTCGAATAGCTTCGTTAGGTGATTTGGGACTTAGGAGTGTGTTCAGAATAATTTCGTGATGTCTGGTGTAGAATTAGGCTTGAATTGGCGAAAGTTAGTTTTTGGTGATTTCCGGTCGGCATTGGAAAATAGGCTATCGAGGTCGGAATGTAATTCCGACAGTTGGAACAGGTTCGTAATGTCATTTTGGATGTGTCTGCAAAATTTCAGTTCAATCCGAGTTGTTTTGGATAGTTTCGGCATCGTTGGTGGATTTTAGAAATATCAAAGTTCTTAGGCTTGAATCCGATGTAAAATTGGTGTTTTGTTGTTAATTTTAGTGTTTTGAGAGTGCAACTAAGTTTGAATGATCATATGTGATGTGTTGGTATGTTTGGTTGGGGTCCCTAGGGGCTCGGGATTGATTTCAGATGGTTAGCGGGAAGTTTGGAACTTGAAATATGCAGCTTCAGCTGCTGGTGCTGGTGTAACCGCACCTACGGAAGTTTGACCGCAGATGCGGGCCCGCAGGAGCGACCAGAGCACCGCAGGTGCGGAATTGAGAGTCTCAGTAGAGAATCGGAGGTGCGGGAGGAGGATTGCACCTGCGAAGGCGCAGGTGCGGAGAAGAGGCCGCAGGTGCGGAAGTCAGCCCGCTTAAGGAAAGTCGCAGGTGCGGGTCCGCAGGTGCGCTTAAGTGGTCGCAGGTGTGGGTCCGCAGGTGCGCTTAAGTGGTCGCAGGTGCGGAACCACTGTTCAGAAATATAAGATAAACCCTCCGCGACTTAAACCCTTTTTACACCATTATTGTACGGACAGAGAGCTTTGGGGGCGAATTTTGAAGGGGGAAATCCTTGTTCTTCATAGAGGTAAGTGTTTTGATCATTAAATCTCGATTATGGATTATTATAGAACATAAAACCAGTGTAAATTCATGGAAAATCTTATGAAAAATTGGGTTTTAGGGCTTGAGATTATGAGACATTTAGGGGTCGATTTGAGGGGTCAAACGAACTCCGATTTTGGTGTTATTTATATGTACGGACTCGTGAGAGGACGAAGAACACTTTTGTATAAAAATTTCTGAGTTTTAGGACGCGGGCCGGGGGGTCAGGTTTTGACCGAATTCGGATTTTTGAGCTAAATTCGATATTTTTCAATTGGAATTTGTTCTTTAAGCACATATTGATGATTAAAATCTGAACTTGGTAGATTTGGAGCCTTCGGAGGTTGATTCGAGAGGCAAGCGTGTTGTGGAATAGTCCAGGGCTAGTTTTGAGGTAAGTAATGTCTTTAAATCCTGTCCCGGGGGTATGAGACCCCGGACTCTGCATCCTTTCACGGGTTTTGAAATGCAAAGGTTGAAACTTTGGGGATATATTCCTTACTGAGGCAACTATTGAGTTGCGAAATGGATTTTTTAAAGCTTATTTCCAATAGTACTATATATACTTGATATGTTTTGGGTTTTAAGCCATGTTTTGGGCTGTAAGCCATGTTTGGGGCCTAGTGCCGATTTGTTTACCCCTTGGGGGATGTTTTACTATTATCCACACTGATATGTTATGATTTTTACTCAGTCTTTTTTGTGAAACTGTTTTGACACTCAGAGTATTTTGA
>ML268439.1:26995-38012 GCA_005239495.1 Nicotiana undulata | reverse complement strand
AAAACTTTTGAAGTGATTTGGAAATGTTCAGTAAAGGTTGAAAGTTAAGGAAATTGAGATATTTCAGTAGAGGTTGGAAAGTTAATTGGCTTTATACTGTTACGTTGTTTTATGGATGTCAAAGTGTTGTGTACGTTGGCTTGTCTAGCGGGTTCAACGTTAGACGCAGTCACGGTCTGAAAGGTGGGATTTCGGGTCGTGACACGTGGCCCCAACCGCGATCGCATAGCTGTGAGATCAGAAGGTCCGCGATCGCAGACCTTTAATTGCGATCGCGATGAAGGAATTTTAGGCGCATAGTAGGATGCTCTCCACGATCACGACTATGTGTCCGCGATCGCATAGAAGGATCACCTGGGCAGAATGTTAAACCCCAATTCGAGGGTTTAAGCCTATTTTCACCATTTTTGATTTTGAGAGCTCGGGAAAGGCGATTGTTGAGGACTTTTGCACATGGGTAACTCGGGTAAGTGATTTCTATCTGTGATGACCCAAAAGGTCACCTTATGTAAATTTAATTATGTCTATGTTCCGAGGCCCCGAAAGCCTTTGTTAATCTTACCTCGATGTGCGTGCGCAGCCCAGGCGCGTAGCTGGGAAGCCTTATGTGGAAATTTGATAAAGAATTGAATTTATGATAATTTATTTGAATAAAGTTGACTTTGGTCAACAATTTTGGTAAACAGACCCGGACCCGTGATCTAGCGGTCCCGGAAGGTCCGTAGGAAAATATGGGACTTGGGCGTATGCCCGGAATCGAATTCCGAGGACCCAAGTCCGAGAAATGAATGTTTAAAGAAAATTATTTCTGAAAATAATAAAGGCTTATGAAAATGAACCTTGATGTGAAACCTGTGCTGCGGGGCCCGTATTATGGTTCCGGAGCCCGGAACAGGTTCAATATGTGTTAGGTTAGTTATTTGGGAAATTTGGTAAGAAACAGACTTGATTTGACGGGTTTCAGATCAAAATGGGAAATTTAGACTTAATGAAGTTTTGAGGATTTTTATAGAATTTGAAATTTGGTTTGGAATGTGATTTTATGTTACCGAGGTCCGAATGAAATTCTGAGACCGGGAATGGTTCCGTTATATCATTTATGACTTGTCTGCAAAATTTGAAGTCATTCCGAGTAGTATAGGCCGGTTCGGCACATTGAAATGAATTCTAGAATCTTAAGTTCTTAAACTTGATTCAATTTGGTTTTGGGGTTGAATTCTGAGTTTCGTTGTTGTTTTTCGCGTTCCGAAAGTTCGAGCGAGTCCGTATCATGAATACAGACTTGCGGTGCTTTTTGACGGGGTCCCGAGAGGCTCAGGTGAGCGTTGGACCCCCGGGAGCTAAGTTGGAAAAACCAGATTTTTGCTGTCTGGTTTCCTTCTTCGCGATCGCAGAAGGTGGGTCGCGATCACGGAGAAGGAATTTGGCTGGGCTGCTAATTGTTCTTCGTGATCGCAGCTTCCTCTTCGCGATCACGGAAGGTTGGGCTCTTGGCCTTCGCGATCGCATCCCAGTCTTCGCGATCTCGGAAGGCTGGACTCGATGCCTTCGCGATCGCAGCCCCATCCTCGCGATCACATAGTGTTCAGGGCCGGGGCACAGTTACTCTTCGCGATTGCAGGACCTCTACCGCGATTGCAGAGGTCTAGCCAGTTGGCCTTCGCGATCGCAGGGCCCTTGTCGCGATCGCAGTGAAGGAATACCTGGGCAGTTTTATGAAATACAGGACTTAGTCTATTTCCTCCATTTTCATCTTCCTCCTCAAGTCTTTAAAGAGCTCTTCAAGGAACATTCCACCACTGTTGTTGAGTTAAGTAAATTCCATGGTTTTACTAGTTTCAAACATCAATTCCTAGTTAAATTCCGTACTAAATTATCCAAAATCATTGAATTAGGTAGTAATTTTAGGGCTTTTGAGGATTTTGTGATTTTCCATTTTAGGCCATTAATTCAAGCAGAAATCACACATTAATGATCCTTAGGCTATGGGTGAGTGATCCCTTCGAGAATTTTCATAATTTGAACATGCGAACCCGGGGTTGGAATTTGGAAATTCTTCCCCCACTCTTATGGGAGAGGGCCGTACGCCACGGCAGATTGAAAGGTGCACTTTTGGGACGGGCCGGTCGATCCCCGGTAGTGCACATAGATGATATAATTGAGAATGCACTCTTGGTATGGGCTGTTCGATCCTCGACAATGCATGGACGAAGTTGTACTATGATATGATATGATTACATTGAAAGACGCACTTTTGGGACGGGCCGATCGATCCTCGGCAGTGCGTAGTTATGACTATGGTAAGCATGCACTTTTGGGACAGGCCGGTCGATCCCCGGCAGTGCATAGCTATTCTTTCCTTATGACTCCGGCCGGTTGTCTTATTCGTGTGTACGCATGATTATTTGACATTGTTTTCATGGATATTTACTTGTATGGGATATCTTTGGGAAAGGAAGTGGACATTGCTTTTGTTCTAGTATTTTCTTGGATTTCTGTGCTTTATACATAATTCCTACTCACTGTCTTACATGCCTACTGCTTTATTTTGTCTTTGTTATATCATGCTGTTGGACCTTAGTGCGTGTCAAGTCAACCTTTCGTCACTACTTCTTCGAGATTAGATTGGATACTCACTGGGTACATATTTATTTCAATATTGCACTTCTGTACTTAACTGTACAGGTTTTGAGGCTGGTGCATCTGGTTATCAAACCAGATCCTGATAGTGACCGTAGCTGACTTGACTTCACGGTGAGCTGCTTCCTCTGGCGATCCCCAGCAGCACCATGGAGTTTCATTTACTTTTGTTTCCCGTCTATTAATGCAGACAGCGGGGTTATATATATCATTATCCTTTGTATATACCGTTAGTATGCCCATGACAATCGTGACACTAGTTTCTAGCACACACGTAGTGTATATTTTGGGTTGTATAAGCATACATATGCTTTATTTCGGCCATTTAGTGTTATGATCTTATTTTCATATCAAGCTATCATCATGTTTAATTGTCTAAAATTTGTAAATATTGCCTTGTTTAATCAAATGGGAAGGGTAACACCTAGTGTAATTCATATTGGCTTGCCTAACCCCGTCGTTGGGCGCCATTGCGACCCGCATTAAAAATTGGGTTGTGACAACGTGGTATCAGAGCCCTAAGTTCACGTAAGTCTCACGAGTCACGGGCAGGCCCAGTAGAGTCTTGCGGATCGATACAGAGACGTATGTACTTTTCTTCAGGAAGCTATGGGGTGTTAGGAAATTTTCCTTTATTCATATCCTGTCGTGCAATCTATGATGTACTCAAACTTATTCTTCTATTCTCTCACAGATGGTGAGGACGCGTGCATCCGATGTTTCTGGTCCGGGAGATGTCGCTGCCCCCGCCGCCCAAGGTCGGGGAAGAGGCAGGGGTAGAGCACCTACTCGAGGTAGGGGACGAGGGCGTCCCAGAGCTATACCAGTGGCACCACCAGAGGACCCTATTATGGAGGAGCAGGATGAGGTGCCTCCAGTAGCACCTGCTCCAATGGATTTCATGACGGGGCCAGGCTTCCAGGAGGTCATGGGCCGTATGCTGAGATTCATGGACACTATGTCCCAGGCTGGTTTATTTCCAGCCGACCCTGCTACTTCTCAGGCGGGACGGGGAGTCCAGACCCTTACCGCTTAGACCACAGGTCAGGCACCAGCAACACGTCATACCCCGGGCACACCGCCCGTGGGTGGGGTTCAGCCAGTTGTACCAGCCCTAGAGCCCAGGCCAGTTGCAGAGGGTGACCAACAGAAGATGTGGGATAGATGGACCCGACTTTGCCCTCCAGTCTTCGGGGGTGAGCGGGGTGAGGATGCTCAGGATTTCATCGATAGGTGCAGGGACAAACTGCACAACATGAGGATTTTGGAGTCCCGTGGAGTGGATTTCACCACATTTCACTTGGAGGGCAGAGCTCGCAGGTGGTGGTAGTCATATATTGTCAACATACCAGCAGATTCTCCTCCTGTCACTTGGGATCAGTTCGTGCAGGTGTTTCTAGACAGATATATTCCACCCTCTGAGAGGGAAGAGTTGCGGCGTCAGTTTGAGAAACTAGAGCAAGGGCAGATGACAGTGACAGATTATGAGGCCAGATTTTCAGAGTTGTCACGCCATGCACTTATGATATTGCCTACCGATGCCGAGAGAGTGCGGCGGTTTGTGGCCGGGTTGCATTCAGATATTAGGGCCACCATGGCCCGAAAGGTGGAGATGGGTACTCCTTACCAGCTTGTAGTTGAGATAGCTCGACGGATTGAGGGGTATTGGTTGAGGAGCAGGGAACAAGGTCAGCAGGGTCAGCGGGACAAGAGGGCTAGGTTCTCAGGGGATTTCAGGGATGCTCCGGCTAGGAGCAGAGGTCAGTTCGGGGGTGGTCAGCCCAGCAGGTTTCCATATTCAGCACCTCCACTACCTCCTTGAGGTGGTCCAGCGAGGCCTCAGTTCAGTGCCATGCCAGAGCGTTCCTATCGTCCTCCAGCCACTCAGGGTTCACCCAGTGGTCACTACAGTCGCCAGAGATCCTCTGGTTCTTATTTCTGTGCTATGCCCGAGGGTCCACATCGCTTCTTGGCTATTCAGGGGTCTTCCTCTTCGGGGCAGCAGGCTATGGTACCTAGAGGTTGCTTTGATTGTGGAGATCTAGGTCATATGTAGAGACAATGTCCCAGGCTTCGGGGCAAGGTAGTGCAGCAGGGTTATCAGCCTATGGGTCCAGCACCAGCAGTCCGGCCACCTAGAGGTGGAGGACAGGTAGGCAGGGGTCGTCCTAGAGGGGGAGGCCAGTCAGGGGGAGGTTAGTTAGTTCCTGTTCACTCTGGGGGAGTTCAGTCTTCCGGAGCCTCAACCAGATTTTATGCCATTCCGGCCAGATCAGATGCGGTGGCCTCAGACGCCGTAATCACAGGTATTATCTCAGTATGTGGTAGGGAGGCTTCAGTACTATTTGTTCCAGGATCCACGTATTCCTATGTTTCAGTACTATTTGCTCATTTTCTGGATGTCCCTCGTGAGTCCTTGGGTTCTCCTATATATGTGTCCACTCTTGTGGGCGATTCTATGGTGGTAGATCGGGTCTATCGGTCTTGTGGGATCACATTCTGTGGTTTCGATACCAAAGCAAATCTTTTATTGCTGGATATGATTGATTTTGAGGTTATCTTAGGCATGGATTGGCTATCTCCTTATCATGCTGTGTTAGATTGCCATGCCAAGACAATCACCTTAGCCATGCCTGAGTCGCCTAGGCTAGAGTGGAGAGGTTCTTCAGTTAGTGCATCCAGCCGATTCATTTCCTTCATAAAGGATCGGCATATGGTCGAGAAGGGTTGTTTGGATTACCTTGCTTATGTGCGGGACACCACCGCTGAGTCTTCGACCATTGATTTAGTGCCGGTGGTACGAGAGTTTTCAGACGTATTTCCTTCAGATCTTCCAGGCATGCCTCCAGATCGAGATATTAATTTTTGTATTGATTTAGCTCCAGATACTCAGCCTATTTCCATTCCTTCGTATTGTATGGCTCCTAAGGAGTTGAAAGAGTTAAAGGAGCAACTTGAGAAGTTGTTGGCTAAGGGGTTCATCAGGCCGAGTGTGTCGCCGTGGGGTGCTCCAGTCCTATTTGTGAAAAAGAAGGATGGGTCTATGCGGATGTGTATTGATTACCGCCAGCTGAATAAGGTTACTATTAAGAACAAGTATCCTCTGCCGCGCATCAATGATTTATTTGACCAGTTTCAGGGTGCTCGTGTGTTTTCCAAGGTTGATCTGAGATCAGGTTATCATCAGTTGGAGATTCGGGCTTCAGATGTTCCGAAGACTGCATTCATACCCGATATGGCCATTATGAGTTCTTGGTGATGTCCTTTGGTTTAACTAATGCCCCAGCCGCATTCATGAACTTGATGAATAGAGTATTCATGCCGTATATTGATTCCTTCGTCATCGTCTTCATTGATGACATCTTGATTTATTCGCAGAGCCTGGGTGAGCATGAGAAGCATTTGAGAGTGGTGCTCCAGACCTTGCAGGAACGAAGCTGTATGCTAAGTTCTCCAAGTGCGAGTTCTGGTTAGATTCCGTGGAAGTTTTGCGGCATGTGGTATCCGGAGAAGGTATCAAGGTTGATCCTCAAAAGATTGAGGCGGTTAAGAGTTGGCCGCGTCCTACTTTAGCTACAGAGATCAAGAGTTTCTTGGGCCTAGCAGGCTATTATCGCCGATTCATGGAAGGTTTCTCTTCTATTGCAGCTCCATTGACCAGATTGACTTAGAAGAATGCCCTGTTTCGGTGGTCCGACGAGTGTGAGGCGAGCTTTCAGAAGCTCAAGTCGGCATTGACCTCATCACCAGTTCTTACATTGCCTTCCGGTTCTGGGATGTATACTGTGTATTGCGACGCTTCACGCGTCAGGTTGGGATGTGTGTTAATGCAGGATGGCAGGGTTATTGCTTATGCGTCGCGCCAACTGAAGGTTCATGAAAAGAATTATCCTGTGCACGACTTAGAGTTGGCAGTGATTGTTCACGCTTTGAAGATTTGGCGGCACTATTTGTATGGTGTGTCGTGTGAGGTCTACACTGACCACCGCAGTTAGCAGCATTTGTTCAAGCAGAGGGACCTTAATTTGAGGCAGCGGAGATGGCTTGAGTTGTTAAAAGACTGTGATCTCACTATTCTGTATCACCCGGGCAAGGCGAATGTAGTAGCAGATGCTTTGAGCAGGAGGGCGGCGAGTATGGGTAGCTTGGCCTACATTGCAGCTGAGGAGAGACCTTTAGCCTTGGACATTCAATCCTTGGACAATCGCCTTGTGAGATTGAACCTTTCGGAGCCCCGTCGAGTTTTGGCTCATGTAGTTGCCCAGTCTTCATTGTTGGGGGAGATTAAGGCTCGACAGTTTGATGATCCATGCCTTGCAGAGCTTCGGGATACAGTGGTCCAGGGCAGGGCCAAGGAGGTTACTTTGGGCGAGGATGGTGTTTTGAGGCTCCAGGGCCGTTTATGTGTTCCTAATATTGATGGCCTGAGGAAGAGAATTCTAGAAGAGGCCCACAGTTCTCGGTATTCTGTTCATCCGGGTGCGACGAAGATGTACCGTGATTTGAAGCAACACTACTGGTGGAGGCAGATGAAGAAGGATATAGTGCAGTATGTGGCTAGGTGTCTCAATTGTCAGCAGGTCATGTACGAGCACCAGAGGCAGGAGGCTTGTTTCAGGATATGCCCATTCCGGAGTGGAAATGGGAGCGCATCACTATGGACTTCGTGGTTGGGTTGCCACGGACTTTGCGGAAGGTTGACGCGGTTTGGGTCATTGTGGATAGATTGACCAAATCGGCGCATTTCATTCCGGTGGCCACTACTTATACTACAGAGAGGCTGGCCCAGATTTATATTCGGGAGATAGTACGGTTGCACGGTGTGCCGGTGTCCATTATATCAGATCAAGGTCCTCAGTTCACCTCGCACTTCTGGAGAGCGTTCCACAATGAGATGGGCACTCAGATAGATCTCAGCTCAACATTTCACCCTCAGACTGATGGTCAGTCGGAGCATATAGTTAAGATATTGGAGGATATACTCAGGGCATGTGTGTTGGATTTTGGGGGTCAGTGGGACCAGTTCTTGCCTTTGGCGGAGTTTGCATACAATAACAGTTATTAGTCCAACATCGAGATGGCACCATTCAAAACGTTATATGGCCGGCGATGTCGTTCTCCTATCGGGTGGTTCGACGCTAGCGAGGCCAAGTTATATGGCACAGATCTGGTGAGAGATGCTTTGGATAGGGTGAAGATTATTCAGGAGAGACTTCGCACAGCTCAGTCCAGAAAGAAGAGTTACGCAGATCAGCGGGCGCGTGATGTAGCATTTATGGAGGGAGATAAGGTTATGTTGAAGGTTTCGCCGATGAAGGGCGTTATGAGATTCGGGAAGAAGGGCAAGCTGACCCCCAAGTTTATAGGCCCTTTCGAGGTGTTGAGGCGAGTCAGGGAGGTTGCTTATGATCTCGCTTTATCTCCCGCCTTATCAGGAGTTCATCCGGTTTTTCATGTATCCATGCTCCAGAGATATCATGCCGATTTCTCTCACGTGATTGATTTCAACAGTATTTAGTTAGATGAGAAGTTGGGCTTCGAGGAGGAGCCAATTGCTATTATTTATAAGCAGGACCGCCAGTTGAGGTCTAAGAGAGTTTCTGCCGTAAAGGTCAAGTGGAGGAGCCAACCAGTCGATGAGGTGACGTGGGAGTCCGAGGAGGACATGCAGAGCAGGTATCCATAGCTATTCAGCACTTCAGGTACGATTCTACGTCCGTTCGAGGACGAACGTTTGTTTTAGAGTGGGAGATTGTGATGATCCAAAACGTCATCTTATGTAAATTTAATTATGTCTGTGTTCCGAGGCCCCGAAAGCCTCCGTTAATCTCATCTTGATGTGCGTGCGCAGCCCGGGTGCGTAGCCGGGAAGCCTTATGTGGAAACTTGATAAAGAGTTGAATTTATGATAATTTATTTGAATAAAGTTGACTTTGGTCAATATTTTGGTAAACGGACCCAGACCCGGACCCGTGATCTGGCGGTCCCAGAAGGTCAGTAGGAAAATATGGGACTTGGGCGTATGCCCGGAATCGAATTCTGAGGACCCAAGTCCGAGAAATGAATTTTTAAAGAAAATTGTTTTATGAAAATAATAAAGGCTTATGAAAATGAACCTCGATGTGAAACCTGTGCTGCCGTGCCCGTATTATTGTTCCGAAGCCCGGAATAGGTTCAATATGTGTTAGTTAAGTTATCTGGGAAATTTGGTAAGAAACGGACTTGATTTGACTGGTTTCAGATCAAAATGGGAAATTTAGAGTTAATGAAGTTTTGAGGATTTTCATAGAATTTGAAAATTGGTTTGGAATGTGATTTTATGTTACCGAGGTTTGAATGAAATTCCGAGACCGGGAATGGTTCCGTTGTCTTTTATGATTTGTCTGCAAAATTTGAAATCATTCCGAGTAGTATAGGCCGGTTCGGCGCATTGAAATGAATTCTAGAATCTTAAGTTCTTAAGCTTGATTCAATTTGGTTTTGGGGTTGAATTCTGAGTTTCTTTGTTGTTTTTCGCGTTCCGAAAGTTTGAGTGAGTCCGTATCATGAATACAGACTTGCCGGTGCTTTTTGACGGGGTCCCGAGAGGCTCGGGTGAGTGTTGGACCCCCGGGAGCTAAGTTGGAAAAACCAGATTTTTGCTGTCTGGTTTCATTCTTCGCAATCGCAGAAGGTGGGTCGCGATCGCGGAATGTTGGGCCCTTGGCCTTCGCGCTCGCATCCCAGTCTTCGCGATCGCGGAAGGCTAGACTCCATGCCTTCGCGATTGCAGCCCCATCCTCGCGATCGCATAGTGTCAAGTCAGGGTCGGGGCACAGTTACTCTTCGCGGTCGTAGGACCTCTGCCGCGATCGCAGAGGTCTGGCCAGTTGGCCTTCGCGATCGCAGGGCCCTTGTCGCGATCGCAGTGAAGGAATACCTGGGCAATTTTATTAAATACGGGACTTAGCCTATTTCCTCCATTTTCATCTTCTTCCTCAAATCTTTAAAGAGCTCTTCAAGGAACCTTCCACCACTGTTATTGAGGTAAGTAAATTCCATGGTTTTACTAGTTTCAAACATCAATTCCTAGTTAAATTCCCTACTAAATTATCCAAAATCATGGAATTAGGTAGTAATTTTAGGGCTCTTGAGGATTTTGTGATTTTCCATTTTAGGCCATGAATTCAAGTAGAAATCACACATTAATGATCCTTAGGCTATGGGTGAGTGATCCCTTCGAGAATTTTCGGAATTTGAACATGCGGACCCGGGGTTGGAATTTGGAAATTCTTCAAGAATAACGATTTTATTGAATAACTAAGATAATTTCCCACATTGTGCATTCATTGATTTAATTGTACACCTTTTGGCTAGTTGCGAGTCCTAAGGTGTAGAGTTCGGAGTTTCAGGCGCAATTGTGGTCCGAGGGGTAGATTCGACACAAGGTGAGTCTCCTTTCTAACATTGTAAGAGGGAATTGTCCCCATATGTGATGTATATGCTCTGTGTAAATTGTTTGGGGGCTACGTACGCACCAAGTGACGAGAGTCCGTACGTAGCGGCTATCATTGTTATGTCCGGGTAGTTAGGCCCACAACATGTCTTATATGCTTCCTTGTATGCCTTATATGCTTCCTTGTAATACTTTATATGATTCATTGTGACGCCATATGTACTATGAGATCATGTTTTGTATAGTATTGTTCTTCTTAGGCTTTATGGAAATTGTTGAATTGAAAGGAATTTGTTATGGAAGGTAAGTTTCATAAGATATTGTGTGTGCATGTGACCGCTTCGCAATTTACATTCCGCGAGCGATGTGTGATTTCCCCCACTCTTATGGGAGCGGGCCGTACGCCACGGCGGATTGAAAGGTGCACTTTTGGGACGGGCCAGTCGATCCCCGGCAGTGCACAGAGATGATATAGATGAGAATGCACTCTTGGTACGGGCCGTTCGATCCTCGGCAGTGCATGGACGAAGTTGTACTATGATATGATATGATTACATTGAAAGACGCACTTTTGGGATGGGCCGATCGATCCTCGGCAGTGCGTAGTTATGATTATGGTAAGCATGCACTTTTGGGACGGGCCGGTCGATCCCCGGCAGTGAATAGCTATTCTTTCCTTATGACTCGGGCCGGTTGTCTTATTCGTGTGTGCGCATGATTGTTTGACATTGTTTTGATGGATTTTTACTTGTATGAGATATCTTTGGGAAAGGAAGTGGCCATTGTTTTTGTTCTAGTATTTTCTTGGATTTCTATGCTTTATACATAATTGCTACTCACTGTCTTACATGGCTACTGCTTTATTTTATGTTTGTTATATCATGCTGTTGGACCTTAGTGAGTGTCAAGTCGACCTCTCGTCACTACTTCTTCGAGATTAGA
>ML268439.1:0-26675 GCA_005239495.1 Nicotiana undulata | reverse complement strand
ACCAGATCCTGATAGTGACCGTAGCGGACTTGACTTCACGGTGAGCTGCTTCCTCTGGCGATCCCCAGCAGCACCATGGAGTTTCATTTACTTTTGTTTCCCGTCTATTAATGCAGACAGCGGGGTTATATATATCATTATCCTTTGTATATTCCGTTAGTATTTCCATGACACTCGTGACACTAGTTCCTGGCACACACATAGTGTATATTTTGGGTTTTGGGTTGTATAGGCATACATATGTTTTATTTCGGCCATGTAGTGTTATGATCTTATTTTCATATCAAGTTATCATCATGTTTAATTGTCTAAAATTGGTAAATGTTGCCTTGTTTAATCAAATGGGAAGGGTAACACCTAGTGTAATTCATATTGGCTTGCCTAACCCCGTCGTTGGGCGCCATCGCGACCCGCATTAGAAATTGGGTCGTGACACTATCCATCATAGATCAAATTCCATGATTCCAATCTTAAATCCCACCTTTAATTTCGAAAGTTTTGGGTAGAAAATGGGATGAACTTCCTAGACCAAATTATTGAGTTTTGATTTGGTGTTTGACCTCCGATTTGAGAGATTCTTATATGATTAGACTCATGGGTGAATGAGTGACCGGAAAATATGATTTTTACCTGAATCCGAGACGTGGGCCCGGGAGACTTTTTGGGCGAATTTCCTAATTTCGCGTATTAGCTTAGAAATAATTAGCTATTTTGTTTTCTTGAAGTGATATTTACATTATGCAATCGAATTGAATAGATTTGGGCCACCCGGAGTTGGATACTCGTGGCAAGAGCGTGGTATTGAGTTGATTAGCGCAGTAAAGGTAAGTGGCTTGCCTAACTCTGTGTTGGGGATTTCCCTTAGGCATTTTTATACTGATTGTACTATGTGGACGCCGTGTACGTGAGGTGACGAGTGCGTACACGGGTCATGGTTGCTAAATTTCTGCTTTTCCTTCCATGACATAACTCATTTCATTCCTACATTACTGCTTCATGTTATAACTGATTAGTTAGCATAGGAATGAGCATGCCTATTTGTTATCACTTGAATTCCCCGTACTTGCTACTATTTGCCCCATGCTTTGGTAGTTTTACCTTATTCTTTGCTATTGTTTTCTTGAATTGTTTAATTAAGTCGTATCCAATAGGATTCTGCATCTCATATTTAAATTGGGACTACAGACCGAGATCCGGGAGCTTTTCCCCTGTATTGCATTACATATTTAAGTTGGGACTACAGACTGAGATCCGGGAGCTTGCCCTCTGTACTGCATAGCATATTTAAATTGGGACTACAAACTGAGATCCGGGAGCTTTCCCCCTGTACTGCAGTGCATATTTGCTGTTGAGATATATGTTGTGCTGAGACGAGGGCTTTTCTTTATTATTTCTTTCAATTTTCCTTTAAATTCTGCTTATTTTAGCTATTTATATGTCACTGTTCAAACTTATAATTGCCTTATTTTCAAACTCAGTAGAGCCTTAACCTGACCTCGTCACTACTTGACTGGGGTTAGGCTTGGCACTTACGGAGTACCGAATGTGGAGTACTCATTCCCTTTCCTGCGAATGGTTTCCCCATATGCAGATCCAGGTACCAGTACACAGCGTTTTGGCTAGGAGTATTACAACAGCTATTAGGAGACCGCGAGGTAATTCTGCAGCGTCCGTAGAATCCCCCGTGTCCCCATCTACTCTATTACAGACTTAGGAGATATACATATACACATTTTCTTTGTTCCGTTGTATAGAGCTATAGTCGTATAAAGCTTGTGATTCGTGACATTCCAAGTTTTGGGAAAGTAAAAGATGTAGATGCCGAGCGGCTAAATTCTTATAGTATTACTTCATCTTTACTGTTTTGTTATTATTTGTCTTATTTTTCCGCAATATAGGCTTACCTAGTCGTAGAGACTAGGTGCCATCACGAGACCGTTCGGAGGGTAAATTCGGGTCGTGACACTAAGGTTGGGAATTTGGGTCGTGACAAGTTGGTATCAGAGCTCTGTGTTTCTTAGGTCTCACAATTCACGAACAAACTTGGTAGAGTCTAAAGGATCAGTATGGAGATGTCTGTACTTTTCTCTCAAAGACTACAAAGTTAGGAACAATTTCACTTCTATTCTACTCTATCGTGCGAATTTATTCTACCATTGATGATTGAACTTGTCAACTCTTGTCCTCTCACAAATCTTGACAACACACAAAGCGTTTACAACCGGACAAGAGATGAAGCCCCAATGACAGCTATGATTAGGGGAAGAGATAGAGACAGTGCTCAGTCTAAAGCTCGAACATCAACATCTATTGTACAGTCTCAAATGAATCTAGATGCGGAGGTTCTATCTCAGTCGGTACATGTTGGACTAGCCCATATCACCAAAGGATTTATAGCTACTCCAGTATTGCATAACATGGGAATAAGTTGAAAGCAACGGGGTCAATTTATATGAGCTGTGAAGTTTAACATTGTGTATTATCAAACATTGTGACCTGTGACTTCGTGAAAAGTGGGGAAGTCCACTGTCAAGGAATAAATTTCGGAGTCATGTGTTATATCGGTTTTGGCTTGGAATGTATAAGGCGTGAGATTTTGCAAGACATAAAGCTGGGACATGCGATATATCCGCCTCCTTAATAACCCTATACCTCAGTACCAAAGGAGTTATTCAAACAACTTTAAATCTGCAGAAGGTCTACCCAGTGTGGAAGTCACGGTTGCGGATTTTGGGGTGCTTCAGAGGGAGTACAATGATTAGCAAGATTCTAGACTACATGGTTCGTGCCAAGATTTATCGATATAGAGCTCTCTTTTTGTGATCATTATGTGTCAATAGATATGAGAGTTACCCCAAAATAATAATGAAAAGTATATGAATAAAGGGGGTAGCTCACCAGTGTTGAGTCCACAAGGTAAAAGAAGAAATTGGCCGTCGGTGTTTGTGGCAAGCCTACGAAGAGGATGATCAGCCAATACAACCTCAATTACTTGACTCAGTTCTCATAAATGCTTTTGAAAAGTTTGTTTATCGAACTTTCCATTTTGCGTGGCGCATAAGATTTGAACGGTTGCGTCAGGTCATATGACGGTGTCAGAATATGCCATTAAGTTCGATAAGTTAGCCATTCATACTCCTGCGCTGGTTCATATAGCCAGAGGGCGAGTCCCCAGACTCATTAAAGGACACAAATATGATTGTAAAATTTTGGATGACTTAGGGCAGGTCGATACTTCATTTTGGCTAGGGATATAAATTGTCCTAGACTTGGGAGAGTCATATTTCACAGAACACTCAGGCTACGTGCCCCATTGCAGTTACAACTCAACTTACATGTCGAAGGTGGAGGTCAGACTCCTAGAGGTGGAGACCCAGTCTGTTGGTATATTTTCTATGGTAGGGATGAGGTCGTTACATTAAATGGTGTCATTACAAGAACAATATCTAATTATTATAAAGTGATGATTTCTGAACTTAATACGGTTATGGGTAACTAATAAAATTCTTCTAATATGCTCTACTCTCGGGTGAGCTTCGTAACTCAAAAATCTACTTGTGTGAACATAGTATTGAGAAATTCTATGGAGATAACTGTGTCTATCATTACGTGTTGTAATTTGGTTTAAAGGAAAATATATAAAGGAAGGAAATGGAATGTTTCGATTGGCACGATACGCATGTTGCTTGTGATTCAGAATTGAGGACAAGATCCTCGCATTTTAATATGCTTTGAGATGTTTAAATCGGGCTACGAGCTGTGGTGGAAGTTATGTAAGGACGAGGTCCTTGTGATGGAAATTCTTGTGTTTAAATTCTCCCCTGTGAATTAAAATTTTACTATAGTACTGGTAGGGAGTCATGTCTATTAGGCTTATTCAACAATTTATGTATAAAATAATGATAATAATGGTAGTAATAAATGAATGAATAATAATAAAAGTAATACTAATAGTAAGTAAATAAATAAATAAATAAATAAATTATCTGTGCATAATTTGCCAAATTCGTGCTATTATTATTGAGCCTAAACCTACAAGGTAGGTGCCCGCCCATGTGGCGTTAAATGAGACACGTTAATTCGGGTATATAATTACGAGGTCTTCAAGCATCGTATCTCGTTATCCGTATTGTGAAGGTTTGAAAGGAGATTCTCTTTGTTGACGTGAAGCTATTTGATAATTCTGTAATTGGCTATGAACAACTATTAAGGAAATAGAGGCAGTCAAGAACTGGCCTGAACCCACTACAGCCACAGAAATTACGAGCTTCTTGGGTTTGGCGGGTTACTACCGTCGTTTTATGGAGGGATTTTCATCTATATCAGCCCCTATGACTAAATTGACTCTTAAAGGGTGTTTCATTCAGATAGTCGGACGAGTGTGTGTTGAGCTTTCAGAAGCTCAAGATTGCTTTGGCTACGACGCCAGCGTTGGTGTTGCCCACTGGTTCAAGATCTTAATTTGAGACAGGGGATATGGGTTAGAGTTGATGTCACTATATTATATTACCCAGGCAAGGCCAACGTGGTGACCGATGCATTGAGTAGAAAGGCGTTGAGTATGGAACCTTGCGTATATTCCAATTGGTGAGAGACAGTTAGCTTCAGACATTCAGACGTTGGCTAATCAATTCGTGAGGTTGGATATTTCTCCCAGTAGTGTTCTAGCTTGTACAATCGCTCGGTCTTCTCTAATTGAGCGTATCCAAGAGCGGCAGGATGATGACCCACATTTTATGGTTCTTAGGGACACAGTTCAGCGCGGTGGTGCCAAGAAGCTTACATTTGGAGATGATGGTATATTGAGGATGCGGGGCTGTATATGTGTGCCTAATATTGATGGTCTTCGTGAGTTGATCCTTGAAGGGGCTCACAGTTCTAAGTATTCTATTTACCCAGGTGCAGCCAAAATGTACCAAGACTTGAGGCAACATTATTAGTGGAGAAGGATGAAAAAGGAAATTGTTGCGTATGTGGCTCGTTGCTTAAATTGTCAGCAGGTAAAGTATGAGCATCAGAGACTCGGTGGTTTGCTTCAACATATAGAGATTCTTGAGTGGAAGTGGGAGCGTATCACTATGGACTTCATTGTTGGGCTTCCACAGACTCAGAGGAAATTTGATGCAGTTTGGGTTATTGTGGATACGCTGACTAAATCAACACATTTCATTCCTGTGGAAAGTAATTATACTTCGGAGCGGTTGGCTGAGGTATATATTCGGGAGATTGTTCGCCTTCATGGTGTGCCCGTGTCTATCATTTCTGATCAGGGTACGCAGTTTACTTCGCACTTTTGGAGAGCGGTTCAGCGTGAGTTGGGTACCCGAGTAGGGTTAAGTACATCATTCACCCTTAGACTGACGGGAAGTCCGAGCGTACTATTCAGATATTGGATGATATGCTCCGCGCTTGTGTTATTGACTTTGGAGGTTCGTGGGATCAGTTCTTGCCGTTAGTGGAGTTTGCTTATAATAATAGCTATCAGTGGAGCATTCAAATGGCTCCTTATGAGGCATTATATGGTAGACGGTGCATATCGCCAGTTGGATGGTTTGAGTCGGGAGAGGCTCGATTATTGGGTACAAACTTAGTTCAGGAGGCCTTAGATAAGGTCAAGATTATTCAGGAGAGACTTCGTGTAGCTCAGTCTAGGAAAAAGCGTTATGTCGATCGTAAGGTTCGTGATGTGGCATTCATGGTTGGAGGGAGAGTATTGCTTCGTGTGTCGCCCATGAAGGGTGTTGTGAGATTTGGGAAGAAGGGTAAGTTGAGCCCTAGGTATATCTGGCCATTTGAGATTCTTGATAGAGTGGGGTAGGTAACTTATAGACTTGTGATGCCTCCGGGGTGATCCTCAGTTCATCCGGTATTCCACGTGTCTATGCTCCGGAAATATCATGGTGACCCGTCCCACGTGTTAGATTTCGGCTTTGTCCAATTGGACAAAGACTTGACTTATGAGGAGGAGCCGATAGCCATTTTAGACCGGCAGGTTCGTCAGTTGAGGTCTAAGGGTTATCCTTCAGTTCGAGTGCAGTGGAGAGGCCAGCCTGTTGAGGCAGCTACTTGGGAGTCCGAGTCGGACATGCAGAGTAAATATCACACTTGTTTGCAAATTCAGGTAATCTTTTATGTCCGTCCGAGACAGTAAAAATTGGAAAAAATGATGTTTTACTGATTTTTAAACTTTAAATGATTTTGAAATTCTTGCTTTACTCTACAATTTTTCTTATATTTCGTGCATGTGATTATTTTAAAGTAAAGTTTGGAAACCTTGAGATTTACTTGAGTATTGGTTATAGCTGAGACCTGGAAAAGGCAGCTGAGTTATTTCATTGTTATTGCAGTACTTAATTATTTGTAGATTTCCTTCTTGCTTTATAAATGTTGTCTCAGTTATATTTTTTTCTTGTCCGTGTAGAATTATTTTATTGCGTTATTGTATATATAATTATCACAGGATATATGTTGTTAATTCCCCTCCGCAGCCTCGTCACTACTTCGTCGAGGTTAGGCTCGGCACTTACTCAGTGTTGATACCCAATTTTTCCCAAATTATTTTTTCAAACTTGCATATAAGCTTTCAAAATCACTCTTTAAATTAATGAGTATTTTTCCCTATTTTCCCTATTTTATTAAATTATTTTCATGCTTATTCAATATTTCATATTTAAATAATTATTCATAAATTACGTTACAAATAATTTCAAAAATGTTTCCCACCTCAGTATGCTATTGTTCTCCATTAGAATCCAATTATTTCACAAAGTAGCCAATTGGGTCTCGTTTAATTTTTAATTACAGTGATTTTACAATTATAGCCCGATTGAATACTTTGTATTGGTTTAATTCGAAACTTATGCATTTTTTACACTTAATATTATCTAATTACTGTAGTTTCACCTATTTAAACTTAATTTCATTTTTTATACAATTATTAGCTATTTTTACTAATCATTTATCTACTTTTTATGGGTATTTAACAATTAGCCCCCTTTTATTTAAAACATAGCCAAAATTATACCCAACCCATCTGATTTCATTAACCCAATTAACCCCAGCCCAAACCCAATTCCATACCCGGCCCAACCCCGAATCAATCTGAGCCGTTGATCAAATTAGATCAACGACCCAGATTTTCCTTACCTTAATTAATTCAAACGACCCCCTCACCAACCCCTCATTTCTGTTGAGACCCTTCATCTCTCTATCTCCCATCTCTCTCTCTCTCTCTCTCTCTAAGTCTCTAGAGACTTCTGTCTCTCCGTCTCCGACAAAACTCCTCCGCGTTCCTCCGGCCATCTCCGACCACCATCCTTTCGACTACAAGCCTCCATGATTTCTCCTCTTTCATCTCTAAAGCCCTCGAGGGTCTGGGCCCTGCCGACTTGCACCTGGGGCTCCTGCTTTGGTTGTTTCTGGCCTCTCCGGTGAGGTTTTGGACATGACCACCCCATATCCACCACGATCTTTGAGTTTCACGGCAGGTTCTACGGTTATCTCTGATTCTCCCTGAAACCCTAAGTTTTGCCTAAACCTATCAGATCTCTGGTAGTTTAACGATTCGAGCCTATTTCTTTATATTTTACATTGTTCTTGACTCAATCTTTAAGAATCTTCAATTTTTAAACGTTTTACTTCCTTTTTCAAAACTAGGGTTTCTTAGAACCTTTTTACACTTGTTTTAAACTGAGTTTCTCCTTGCTTTTTAGTCTGTTCTATATATATCATGATGATTATGTGATTTTACTATCTTTTATCTTGCTTGTGTTAAAAACCGTAATTTTCTCTAGACTTCTATGTTTGGTTCTGTATATTGGCATGACTGCTCGTTTCTCTTTGCTTAAGTTTCTGTGGTTATCTGCCTCAAACATGTTTACTAAGTCCTATCAGCTTAACTCATACCACCACTATGTGCTTATGTCTATCTCGATTATTCAGATTTGCATCTTTCTACTAGCACTTGTTTAACCTGCTTGCTCACTATGTCTGGTCATTCTTGTCTATTTATATGATGAATATAGAATTGTGGCTACTTCTTTGATTGATTCCGGATTCCATATTTTGGGGTTTGATTGACAGGTTTTCCTTTAAACCCTCAATCTCTATTCAAAATTAACTGATTCGCCTGTGGTACTTTATTCTTATTGTGTGTTTCCTTAACTAGAATATTTTTTGAACTTAGCCTTGATTGTTTACTCTGTATTTAATAAACTTTGATCCTTTCCTTATTTAGTCTTGTGCTGACTTTATTTTACCTTATATGCTATATGTCTTAGCGTTTGAGTTTTTAAATCCCTTGACTTAAGGGAACCGTGTCTTAATTTTCACACTGATTGATTTTGACTTCTTTTATTACCATGCCATTGTGATTCTTACCATACTTTGCTACTTGTTTTTCAACTATAATAAGCCTTAGTTTTTCACAAACACAGAGACAGACTTGTGATTAAGAACTTTCTCTCACATTAAAGCTCTCTGCTCTATTGTTTTAGTCTTTTGTTCTTGATTACTGTTAGCCAGCTATAAGCCTAGGCTAACCATTGTGCCCTTTCTCTTGCTCTTTCCTTTTTGCTTGCTTCCTTTTCACTGGTATGTCCTACTTTTAATTTTAACATTTCACCAACAAAATGATTTTCTACTTGTTTCAATTCTTATTGTTCTTAATCTGTTTCTACTTATGGTTCTTCTGTGAAATTTGTAATTAGAATACACTCAACATGTTATTATCCCCTTGTCATGTGTGTTTTGGGCATATCTATTAACTACTTTCACAATTGTGTTATACCTCAATCCCCTGACCCTCTCTATGTGACTCCTTTATTGCTGGTTTATGGCTATGACAGAGTAAGCAATATCTGAGCATGTCCAAACCATTCCTAAATCTTTATTTGAATTGTTACAGTTATATGTTCTACATGTCCCCACTCCCATTGATCCCTTCTTGTAGTATCTGAACCTGTTGTGATTTTGTGTGTACTTTAAATGTTAGTCTAGACCACTGCTTACCTGTCTCCTCTAAAAAAAGAAACTTTTTTTTTCAAACTGACTCCTTGGTTTTTGAACTCTCTTTCAAACTCTTCTATTTTTTCAAACTCACTTCTGGCACTTCACGCTATTCCTAGAAACTTAGGTTCCACCCCTTCAGTGTGAGCATTGCTTAGGGAACCTCGTGAGTTCCCTCTGAACTTTGACACACTGAGGGTGGTGCTTCCACACTACACATGATTAAAGGCTTGGCAATATTGTGAAACTCGAAAGGATTGAGGTTGGAAGATATGGGCCTGATTGAAGGCTCCCTATAGAAGTAGCTTCTTATTTTCCTTTCAGTAATGTAATTTCTTATCCTGGGTTTGTAATAATCTTTAAATAATCACTTAGGACTGGATAGTGAATATGGGAGGGGACTATGCATGTTTGATATAGTATGGGTAGAAATCATGATTATAGGACTTACTTCACCTATGTGTGCAATAGTATCATGCATAGGACATGCTTGCTATGCATTAGAAGCCATGTTTAGGTTGTTTACTTCAGCATCTCTACCATACTCATGTTTATCTTAAAAACCCTGTTCACAGTTAAATAACTATAAGGACAGTTGTTGTAATGTTATTGCCTCTGCATTTTGACAATTACCACATCTAGAAGTCATGTCTTAGGTTTCATAATAACATTCAAGTATCAATGTGTGCATTAGATACCATGTTACCCTAGGATCTACTTTCAGCATGTCTATCTCACATTTTTATGTTAAGTACTCTGCTGAACATCTAGAAAGGCACGTACTAGGTTTAATTACGCCCTTGTATTGCTTGTGTATATGATAACCTTGCTGAAATATGTTCAATGGTTGGAAAAACGTTTTTCTGCATTTTAACTAAAACCGGTTTCATGCTTAATATCCTATCTGCGTGCTCAGATACCATACCCTTAGGATTTTTGTTCTCACCACATGTCTTTTAAAATCAAGTTTAAAGACTTGCATTTCCACTGATTTTGTAAAATGAATAGTCAGTATACCTATTCGGACGCCTAGGCAAACCTTAGTCCTAATACTTATTAAAACCAAAATCAACTATTTTATGTATTGCCTGTATCAATATGGTCTTCAAAACCAATCCCCCTTTTCCGAAACCCCTTAGAACTTTGTTGTTTGTTACTACACTCAACTCATGCTTTGCTTATGAACTGCTGGATTTTCAAAACATTTATCCTTTTTCTGAAATACGTACCAAATCCTTCTGTTTATTTAAATCCCTGCTCTGCTTTCAAACTACTGGGTTCTAAAATTATTCACTCACTCCCCTTTTACTAAAATTCATCTAAACTGCTGACCCCTGCTATATTTTGAACTACTAGATTTCCAAAATCAGTCACTCCCTTCTGTAAATCACTTTGCTTATTTTTAAAAAATCCTGCTTTGCCTTCAAATTACTAAGTCTTCAAATCATTCATTCCCTTTGCTAAAACTCATTGAAACCTATTGTTTTCATACTCAAACTTCCTGTTTTAAGTTCTGACTTTGAGACCTTTAGTGTGTTTGAGACGTGCCATCTTACGTGTTTATTTGTGGAGGGATGTATGAGCCCCCTTAACTGTTTATGTGAATCCCTTACGTGCAAGTCCTAATTGTTTTATCTGTCGCTTAGAATTTTACCTTTGAAACCTAGGGGTTCAGCCCAGTATTCACCTTGTAGGATTGGCAGTCCTAAACACCCTCCGGGACTTATAGAATGGGACGGGTAATGGCACGCAATAAGCTTTCGTGACCAACACACGCGTTTCTAAATGCCTTTGTGGGGTGGGAAGGGTAGAATACATATATGATGACCGGTGCGCTAATACCACGTGTAGCTCTGACTATCGGGTATTGCATTGATGTGACCTGTATTACTTCAAACCTAGGATAATTCTCTCAAATGTTTTACCCTAATGTTTTTCTAAAACCTTTAATAAAGATTTTATACTTGTTTGAAATCCCCTCTTACATGTGCCTTGTTTGCTATTTGTTTACCGTCCAAATTCACAAAACTACTTGGCTGGGACCCACAATTGTGGATCTTGAGGGGTGTCTAACACCTTCCCCTTAGGATAACTTCAAGCCCTTACCCAATCTCTGGTAATGCAAACTAGTTTATGAGTTAGTTATTCTAGGTGCCCTAACGCACCATAAAATTGTTAGGTGGCGACTCTTCCTTAAACCTTTTCCTTTAAGGAGTTGTCCATAATGTCATGAAACCCGATCTCCGCGTACCTAACCCGTGCGAGGAAAAAGGGGGGCGCAACAGCATGACGACTTCGCTGGGGCTATTCCCTAGGCTTTTACCATTACAAGTCGCTTTGTGAATTTGGACCTTTAATTTTGTTAAATGCTTGCACCCTTTCCCATTCCCCCCTATATGCTATTAACTGTTTAATTTTGCAAAGTATTTATTTTGCGTAAACGAAACTAACATATCTTCATGTTTTCTTTGTAATTGCTTTCAATTATAACTGTTGTATTTCCCTCCTTTACCGCTTCCCTCAATGTTAAAATACCTGCCTACTTGTTTAAATATTATTTATTGCATATCATGCTCCACATTCATATTCCACTCGTGCCAAAAAAATCCGTTAGCAACGCTTACAATGAGTAGTTGCGCTATTCCAATATTACTACCCCTGAATTCGGAAAGGCATATTTGCGGTAAAACTAGTCGATCAGCGGTGCAGTCGACAGTTCCGTGCCTTCCTCCTTGAGTTGTTCGCTCAAGGGTACCATTCTAAAACCCCCATAGAAACCTTACTCTGTTGAAATGTTGCATGCATCATGGTCAAACCTAGCCAGGCTAACGTGTTGTCCACACAATAGCCTTTAAGATAGCCTAGTCCAAAGTCCATTGGGTTTCCCGGGAACCAGAACGGACACCCTCACGTTCTGTGCATTTATTTGGAGAACTAAATTCTCTTTGCTAATTATTGATGTTAAATAGTCGAGTTCGGTGGGGGTAAGGGCCTAACCATGTCCGCTTTGCAGAAAATGAGGCATGAAATCCCCAGATTCAGCATGGTCACCAATATCCACCCCAAATTGCTGAACTGGTGGGAAGATCTTCACTCCAGTGACAAAAGTCTCGTCAGTAAACACTTGGGAAACCTTCCCTCTCTTTTGGATATTCAGCCTAACAAAATGATGATAGAGGCTGCTACCTTATTCTGGGATTGCGATCGGTCGGTATTCCCCTTTGGAAACAATGAAATGACACCATTGCTGGAAGAAATAGGAGGTTTGGCTGGTTTGGCTTGGGAATCTCCAGGGTTGCTGATGCTTGAGAACCGCACAGGCCAGGGTTTTCTCAAAATGTTGGGTCTGAAGAAAAATCAGGACTTGGTGTGTTTAAAGGATTTGTACACCCCTTTTGATTACTTGTACGAAAGGTTCAGTCATAGCAAATCATACCGCACCTATCAGGACGAGTTCACCCTCACTTCTCTAGGGCACATCCATCGCCGAGTGTTTGCTTTCATGGTCTGTTTTCTGGGTTTAATGGTGTTCCCGACAAAGAAGGAGAGGATCCACACTCTGTTGTCCATAGTCACTAAGAATTTAATGGAAGGGATCTACGGGCAGGACTTCAGCATTGTGCCTATGATCATTGCAGACACATACCGAGCCTTAAAAATGTGTCAACGAGGAGCAAAGCATTTCGAAGGTTGCAACTTATTACTTCAACTTTGGCTCACTGAACATCTATAAAGGGGTGTCTACCAACAAGGCATCCATCGGAGAATCTGGGATGACAATATCGCTTTCCATCACCCAAAGCGGAAGAACTATATCCCAGACATGTTCGCTCAGCCGGAAAATGCCGAAGGATGGGTTGAGTTACTAGGGAGTTTGACCGAGGACCAGATTCAGTGGATGTTTGAATGGTTCCCAACGGACAAGTTTATCATCCGATCCCGAGACGCTTCATTTCTGATACTGAATTGTTTAAGGGGAACGTACCCTTACGTCCCTCTCCGAGTTATGAGGCAAGCAGGGAGGAGGCAGGTTATACCTAGGGTTGAGAAGATGAGCCATCTTCGAGCAGACTTCCAGGATGACGACAACCCTCACAAGTGCCAAGCCCAACATTTGTGGCACTGCAAGATTGTGCTTGTGAAAGACACCATCAAGCCAGACAGGTATCATGCCGGTTGTACTCCTTTCTATCTAAGCTGGTTAGAAGGAGATATGGAGGGACGATTCGAGCCAAGATTCGCTCAGGGTCACCAGGTTATAGATGAGAAGGTCGAAGCGCAAGTTGAGTTCAACAATCTACGCAAGAGGTTCCGTGAATGTGAGGATAACCACCACCAGATACATAATTCCAGCAAAAAGCTGATTGAGGAATGGAAGGATGGCTATCAGCTCCAAAAAGAGGCTAGGGTACTTGGAGCGAGGTATAGTCGATCTGGAGGAAAAGTTCATCAAGAGGATCGAGGAATGGAAAAAGGTCGAAGGATCTGAAGGAGGATATCTAGCCAGGACATACTTATTGCTGGGGATTCGCGAGTTGGGAAAACTGATCGAAGGGAGCAGGAATGCCGAATCTAGGGAAGGTATTTCTGGGACCAAGTAGATAGGGGTTGTCTTTTATTTTGTCTCCTTTGATGTAATAAGGCCATCGGCCAATAGTGACTTATATTTTTCGCATATTTGGAGTCGTTTTAAGTTTTGTCTATTTTTATCATCAATAAAATGAGGCATTTAGCATTTCAAGTTCTCCAAGTTAATTTGTCGCTAGGCCTACCTCGGGGGCAAAGAGGTTCCCCAACTTAGGATGCGTTTTACATTTCCGCATTACGTGTTTAAATTACCGCAATATTCTTTATAATCATCACTGACTTGGTTACCTTTTTTTTGTTTTTTATTCTGTTCTTTTTCTTATTATTCCCCTTCCCAAAGGTTAGTTCGTGCATTCTGGCATCATCAGTCTATCTCACAAGATCCAAGGGCCCTCCTCCTACTCCTCCTCCTAGGGGAAAAGACAAAGGCAAAAGTAAGATGAAAGAATCCAGCGGCGCCAGACAGGAAAATAGGGTTGAACGGGTAGAGGCCACTGATGGCCGGGGTATTCAGGTTTTGCATGAGAAAATGTCACCACTAGAACAAAAGCTGCTGAAATTTCAAGAAGAACTTGATCAAGTCCGGAATCTGGCCAATCTGTCTTTTGCCCTCAACGTCCCTAACGTCACCCCTACACCTCCACAGAATATCCCAAAACAGCCAAATCACCCTGCACTTCATCGTCACGCCATCCCCCAAAGAACCAAACTCTCCCAGCACAATGCAACACTTGCCACAACACTCCACCTCCACCCCCGGAACCTCAGACTCACACAAAAAATCACCTCCTTGCCTACAACAATCCCATCTACGTGGACACTATGACTCACTCCACACCACTTGTCACACATACATCTGAGTCCGATGAGAAGGACCTGCTTATCAAGAATCTGGCTGAGGAACTTAGGAAGCTGACTAGCCGAGTGCAGGGTGTTAAAGGAGTCAAGGGAATCGAAGGTCTGAACTATGAAGACCTCTACATACAGCCTGATGTGGAACTGCCCGAGGGGTACAAACCTCCAAAGTTCGAGATATTTGACGGTACTGGTGATCCAAGGGTCCACCTGAGGACATACTGTGACAAATTGGTTGGCGTAGGAAAAGACGAAAGGATCCACATGAAGCTATTTATGAGGAGTTTGAAGGGAGATGCACTATCTTGGTATATAAGTCAAGAACCCAAGAAGTGGTCCAAATGGGTAGGTATGGCAACAGACTTCATGGACAGGTTTAAATTCAACACAGAGTTCACACCAGATGTGTTCTATATGTTGAACTTGAAAAAGAAGCCCACAGAAACCTTTCGCGAGTATGCTATTCATTGGAGGTCGGAAGCTGCCAAAGTCAGGCCTGCTTTAGAGGAAGAACAGATGAACAAATTGTTTGTTCAGGCTCAGGACCCACAATACTATGAACGACTGATGATGGTTGAGGGTCAAAAGTTCTCCGACATTATCAAATTGGGAGAGCGGATTGAAGAAGGTATCAAGAACGGTATGGTTACTAACTTTGAAGCTTTACATGCCACTAATAAAGCTCTGCAGTCTGGTGGTGTGTCCAGAAAGAAGGATGTGGGAGCCGTGATGGTTGCACAACAAGCCAAATCCCCGCCTAAATACCAGGTCTATCCCGCACCTCCATTCACATATCAACACGCTCCAAATTACCAAGCACCCTCACCTTCATACCAAACTCCACCACCCACGTACCAAGCTCCACCACCCACATATCAACCCACTTCACCCAAATACTCCCAACCCGCTCCCGTATACAACACCTATAACTCCCAGCCATCTCACTACCAGTCACCCCCTACCCGTCAAAACTTCCCTAGGCCTCGCCCTAACTTTGATCGTCGCCCTGCAAAACAATACACCGCCATAGCCGAGCCTGTTGACCAGTTGTATGAAAACCTCAAAGCTGTTGGTTATGTCACACCTATCCCTGCTGTCACCCATGAGAACCCTTCTCAGTGGGTTAACCCAAACAAATCCTGTGCATACCATTCTGGCATGAAAGGACACACCATCGATGAATGCCGCTCTTCGAAGGATAAGATACAGACCCTTATTGATAACAAGATTCTTGTGGCCAAGGAATCCGCTCCGAACGTCTGTAACAATCCTTTACCAGACGATAAGGGCGGAGGTATCCATATGATTGAGATAGAAGATGATTGGGATCCATAGGGGTCAATCGGGTTGATTGCAGAAGGCGATGACCCAAAGAAACCTGCAGTTACTCTCAACCCGATCATAGTCCATATTCAACCATCTGAGAATGCTGAGGTGAATATGTCTATCCCAATTGAGTTTGAAGCAGCACCGCCTGCAAAGGCGAAGGCACTACTGCCAATTGAGGTTGATTTTGTGTCTCCGGCAAATGCACCCGCACCCTTCGAGGTTGCAATCTTGCCGCCCAAAGCCCGTGTGCCATTTGAAGTAAGGATAGTTGCACCAGTCCCGATGGTGATGTCAACCACGCCACCTTTCTATTCAAATTCTATCCCTTGGGATTATACAGTCGATGCGAGAAGGAAAAGTGAAAGAGGTTCTGAAGAAGCCATCGCAGCACAGGGTATGACAAGAACTGGTAGAGTCTATACCCCTTAGCATCTCGCCGAGTCAAGCAAGCAGGCTGCCAACCGGCCTCCCCTCATTTGGACAGGTTCAGATGATCTTTGGAGGAAAATACAGGCTAAAGAATATTCGGTCATCGACCAACTGAACAAGACACCAGCACATATATCCATTCTCTCTCTGCTGCAGAACTCTGAGACACACAAAAGCGCTTTGCTGAAAGTGTTGAGTGAAGCCTATGTACCGAACAACATCACTAGCGGGTAAATGGCCAACATGGTAAGCCAAGTACTGGAAAGCCACAAAATCACTTTTCACGAAGACAAGTTGCTACCTGAGGGATTGGGACATAACAAGGCTATGCACATCACCGTTCAATGCGAAGATTATTTCATAACCAGGATTCTTGTCGACGGAGGGTCCAGTCTTAACATATGTCCGCTGATAACACTCAAGAAGTTGGGTAAGGGACTACATGAGACAAAGGATGGAGCGATCAATGTGAAAGTATTCGACAGTTCTCAAAGGTCTACCATGGATATCCCGGCATCTTACAATTTGCTTTTAGGATGACCATGGATCCATGTTGCTGGGGCTGTGGCCTCAACGCTGCATCAGCCAGTGAAGTTCGAGTGGAACCATCAGGAGGTAATCATTCATGGCGATGGTAGCAACCCTATCTATAGCCGTCAGACTATTCCTCTGATTAATGGAAGAAGAAAGCTGGGTGGAGGAACCTACCACCATATCGAGCGGGTCAATGTTGTCTTCAAGGACCAATGGTGGGATAGCAAGATTGCAAGTATGATGAATTGGCGAGGGTATGGGCCTGGCAAGGGACTTGGAAAGAACCTTCAGGGGATCCCCAAACCCATCAAGCTCAAGAAATATGGTACCACTTTCGGTCTGGGGTATGAGTATACATGGGAAAAATTCAAAAACTTGTCGCCCCCATGGCGCGGTCACTATTACCCCTTGGAGCAGCCAATACCTCATTTAGAGCAGACTTTCCAGCATGCTGATGTTATCTATAGGACCGATGATGAAGAAGCACTGGCGGCAATGAGGAACTTGTTTCTAGACGACGGGGACATGAATTGCTGTGTTGTTTTCGAGGAGGAGGGGGAGGAAGGCCCTTCCATACAAGCAGTGAGCAAGGGAACATATCTCAGGAACTGGTCTGTCCGGACGACCAAAGCCCGTTGAGCCTCGAGCATTACTATTACTTATCTTGATGAACCGATGACTGTGACGTGCAATGAGACAATGCAGCAAACAGACATTGATTCAGAGGAAGATGATATACTCGACGAGATTGTCAAGGAAATTGAGAACTTTGAGAACAGGACTAAGTCCAACCTGGACGAGACTGAAGTTATCAATCTGGGGAATTCAGAGAACGTCAAGGAAACACGCATCAGCATTCATTTGTCACCATCAGAAAAGAAGGAATACACAGAATTTTTGAAGGAGTATGAGGACATATTCGCCTGGTCGTATGATGACATGACTTGTCTAAGTACATCTATTGTGGATCACAAACTGGCAACCAATCCAATGTGTCCACCGTTAAAGCAAAAGTTCAGAAAGTTCAAACCCGACATGAGTTTGAAAATCAAATAAGAAGTTACCAAGCAGATCAATGCCAAAGTTCTCCGGGTAGTTGAGTACCCGACATGGTTAGCTAACATTGTACCTATGCCGAAGAAGGACGGGAATGTCAGAGTCTGTGTCGACTACAGGGATATCAACCGGGCCAGTCCGAAAGATGACTTCCCTTTGCCAAATATACACATTCTGATTGACAACTGCGCCAAATATGAGTTACATTCATTCGTAGATTGCTTCGCTGGTTATCATCAAATTTGGATGGATGAAGAAGATGCTGAGAAAACGACGTTCATTACGCCATGGGGAGTGTACTGTTAGAAGATGATGCCATTCGGCCTAAAGAACGCAGGTGCCACCTACATGAGGGCTATGACCACCATATTCCACGACATGATTCACAAAGAAATTGAGGTATATGTGGACGACGTTATTATCAAATCAAAGAAAGCTACTGATCACATGGAAGATTGAGGAAGTTCTTCAACAGGTTGAGAAAATACAATTTGAAGCTGAACCCTGCGAAGTGTGCATTTGGAGTTCCTGCTGGGAAATTACTGGGGTTCATTGTAAGCAGCCGGGGAATAGAATTGGATCCATCCAAAGTCAAAGCCATTCAGGAATTGCCACCACCGAAGAACAAGAAGGATGTTATGAGTTTCCTGGGGAGACTTAATTACATCAGTTGATTCATAGCACAATCTATAGTCATTTGTGAACCGATCTTCAAGATGCTAAAGAAGGATGCCGCAACCAAGTGGACCGAGGATTGTCAAAAAGCTTTTGACAGAATCAAGGATTATTTGTCAACGCCGCCAGTCTTGGTACCGCCTGAGCCAGGTAGACCTCTGTTACTCTACCTTGCGGTACTGGATGAAGCTTTAGGTTGCGTTCTTGGGCAACATGACGAAACAAGAAGAAAAGAGCAAGCGATGTACTACCTCAGCAAGAAGTTCACCCCACATGAGGCCCGAGTATTCTTTATTGGAACGCACTTGTTGTGCTTTGACTTGGGTCGCCCAGAAGCTAAGGAACTACTTCTGTGCCTACACAACATACCTCATATCCAGGATGGATCCATTAAAGTACATCTTTCAGAAGCCCATGCCTATTGGCAAGCTAGCCAAATGGCAAATCCTGTTGAGCGAGTTCGACATTATTTACATAACTCAAAAGGCTGTCAAAGGACAGGCACTAGAAGACCATCTTGCTTAGAATCCTGTGGACGGAGAATACGAACCCCTAAAAACGTATTTCCCCGTTGAAGAGGTATCATTCGTAGGAGAAGACATTGCAGAATCCTACGACGGTTGGAGGATGTTCTTTGACGGAGCAGCAAATTTCAAAGGGGTTGGTATTGGAGCAGTCCTGATATCAGAAACCGATAAGCATTATCCGGTATCCGCAAAACTCAGATTTCCCTGCACCAACAATATGGCTGAATATGAGGCCTACATCTTAGGTCTCAACATGGCCATCGACAAGAACGTCCAGGAGTTGTTAGTGATTGGTGAATCAGACTTACTGGTACACCGGGTACAAGGAGAATGGAAATCAAGAATTCCAAGATATTGCCATATCTACATCATGTACAAGAGCTGAGAAAGAGATTCACAAAGGTAGAATTTTGGCATGTCCCCAGAATCCAGAATGAGTTCGCTGATGCTTTGGCTACTCTGTCATCCATGATCCTGCATCCAGATAAGAATTTCATTGATCCTATTCCAGTGAAAATCCACAATCAGCCCGCTTACTGTGCCCATGTCGAAGAAGAAGCAGACGGAAATCCTTGGTTCCATGATATCAAGGAGTACTTGGAAAAGGGAGAGTACCAGTTTTCAAATACCACTCGGAAACGCACACTTCGGAGATTGTCCAACAATTTCTTTCACAGCGGAGGAATCCTGTATAGGAGGACTCCCGACTTGGGGCTATTAAGGTGTGTTGACGCAAAGGAAGCATCAAAACTATTTGAGGAGATACATGCTGGTACATGCGGTCCTCATATGAACGGGTTCGTTCTAGCAAAGAAGATACTTCGAGCCGGTTATTTCTGGTTGACCATGGAAACAGACTTCATCCAGTATGTCCGAAAGTGCCACCGCTGTCAGGTACATGGGGATATGATAAAGGTACCTCCCAGTGATCTTAATGCAACAAGTTCACCATGGCCGTTCGCCTCCTAGGGCATGGACGTCATTGGACCAATCGAGCCTGCCGCCTCTAACGGACACATGTTTATTCTGGTTTCCATTGATTATTTCACCAAATGGGTCGAAGCAGCATCCTACAAAGCAGTTACTAAGAAAGTCGTGGCCGATTTCGTCCGCGACCGCATTGTTTGTCGGTTCGGAGTTCTAGAGTCAATCATCACCGATAATGGCTCCAATCTCAATAGTGACCTGATGAAAGCCATGTGTGAAACCTTCAAGATCAAACACAAGAACTCCACAACTTACAGACCTCAGATGAATGGAGTCGTTGAGGCTGCCAACAAAAACATCAAAAAGATATTGAGAAAGATGATAGAAAAGCATAAGCAGTGGCATGAGAAGTTATCATTTGCTTTGTTGGGGTATTGCACCACAGTCCGCACGTCAACCTGGGCAACTCCTTATATGCTGGTTTATGGTATAGAAGTCGTTATTCCTCCCGAAGTTGAGATTCCATCTCTGAGAATCATACAAGAAACCGAGCACAGCGACGCAGAATGGGTAAGGAGCCGTTATAAGCAACTGGCCCTCATAGACGGAAAGAGAATGAACGCAGTCTGTCATGGCAAATTATATCAGAACAGAATGACCAGAGCCTTCAACAAGAAAGTCAAGCCGAGACAATTCACACCAGGGCAATTGGTGCTAAAGAAAATCTTTCCACATCAAGACGAAGCCAAAGGGAAATTCTCTCCCAACTAGCAAGGCCCGTACATGGTTCACAGAGTGTTGGCAGGAGGAGCACTTATACTTGCAGAAATGGACGGAGAAGTTTGGCCTAAGCCGATCAACTCAGATGCAGTCAAGCGCTACTATGTGTAACTCTTTATGCTTTTCTCAAATGATATAACTGAACTACGCCTGACCTGATTCTCGTTTAAGAGGGGATACGTAGGCAACCTTATGGGTTCGGTCACATTTTAATAAAAATTTCATTTCCCCCACGAATGGAAACTGGGCAGAATTTTGAGGAGGGATCTCAAAATTCCGAAGCAAGTCCAGCCCAAGCGCCGCACGGGAAGCAACCAGAAGCATTCACCCATCAAACTGGGGCAGATTTTTGAAGAGGACCCTCAAAATTCCGTAGCAATAGAGATTGCAATGTCTTGAACCGCGTCGTGGTCGTCGGTTCATCCAAATAAAATTATTTTAAATTATATGTTATATTTGTATAAAACCATGCATATTTATTTCTCAAAACAACTTGTTTAGAAACGCTACCCCTGTGATACAGACAAAGTTATCATTATCAAGCAAACATGCCAACCCAAGCCAAGCCAGCGAGGATGCGAACTAACCCTCCCCTTTACAGAACTCATGATTTTTCTTTGGATGCAGGCACAAAGACGGGGAAAGACCAAAACATATTATTATCCCCCGCAGGACGTATATCTATCAAATACACGCTCTCAAACTCGTCGCACATGCCGACGCTTATTATCATCGCAAAACAACGCTTCATTCGCAACAATCGTATCGCCGCAGTTTATGATCAACTAATAACCCTTAGTGTCATGTTATTATTTGCATTGCATAAGGCTACCATTCTGCCTTTCGGGGTTCCACGCTACCTCCCCCTGCATTTTATTTCCTACATTGCATAAGGCTACCATTCTGCCTTCCGAGGTTCCACGCTACATCCCCCTGCATTTTATTTCCTACATTGCATAAGGCTACCATTCTGCCTTCCGAGGTTCCACGCTACCTCTCCCTGCATTTTATTTCCTTCATTGCATAAGGCTACCATTCTGCCTTCCGAGGTTCCACGCTACCTTCCCCTGCATTTTATTTTCTGCATTGCATAAGGCTACCATTCTCTCTTCCGAGGTTCCACGCTACATCCCCCTGCATTTTATTTCCTGCATTGCATAAGGCTACCATTCTTCCTTCCGAGGTTCCATGCTACCTCCCATCTACTTTTTCGGAGCAACCACCTTTCATGACATTACTTATTATTTCTTCCTTTTGGGCTAAGCTATGCCCCTCTTTTTCTTTTGCAAATCTCAAGACTAAACTCTGTATCGTTAGCATCATACTACTGCATCCTTCATGGGCTGAAATATCGCCAACTTGTCCAAGGGCATCATCGTTCAGAGGCACCATCTTCATGGCCCGAGAATATCATTTCATGGCCCGAGGATCTCTTTTATTCAACTTGCATATCATTATTCAAAGGCATCATGGTTCAGAGGCACCATCCTCATGGCCCGAGAACATCATTTCATGGCTTGCGAATCCCGCATCAAGCGATTCATGGCCCAGGACATCATGGTCTAAGGACATCATCCTCAATTGTCCAAAGACAACATTCATAGTCCAACGGGAACCGGCATCATGTTTATATTATGCACAATATACGCTTGTTATTTATTTGCAGGAAACCCGGCCGGGACAGCCAGCTAGGAAGGAGCGGACCGCTCCGGTTCCCCAAACGACCCCGTATGACCTTCCTATTTCTACCTTACCTCGCACGTTGCGTCCGTCCTTGTAAAACGTCATCGGTATACTTCACCGGTGATTCCGGAACTACATATGGCCTGATTACTGTAAAACCAGGGATATGTAGGCAGCTCAGAAGCCAGGGTGCGGCCTGAATCTTTCATGATGTTTCTACTCGGTCAAAATTTGCCATCATGTCTTTACCCGATAACTCTTTCATCCTTCCCGGGTAAAGAGGGGCAGCTATTGATACCCAATTGTTCCCAAATTATTTTTTCAAACTTGCATATAAGCTTTCAAAATCACTCTTTAAAGTAATGAGTATTTTTCCCTATTTTATTAAATTATTTTCATGTTTATTCAATATTTCATATTTAAATAATTATTCATAAATTATGTTACAAATAATTTCAAAAATGTTTCTCAGCTCAGTATGCTATTGTTCTCCATTAGAATCCAATTATTTCACAAATTAGCCAATTGGGTCTCGTTTAATTTTTAATTATAATGATTTTACAATTATAGCCCGATTGAATACTTTGTATTGTTTTAATTCGAAACTTATGCATTTTTTACACTTAATATTATCTAATTACTATAGTTTCATCTATTTAAACTTAATTTCATTTTTTATACAATTATTAGCTATTTTTACTAATCATTTATCTACTTTTCATGGATATTTAACAATTAGCCCCCTTTTATTTAAAACATAGCCAAAATTATACCCAACCCATATGATTTCATTAACTCAATTAACCCCAGCTGAAACCCAATTCCATACCCGACCCAACCCCGAATCAATCTGAGTCGTTGATCAAATTAGATCAAGGACCCAAATTTTCCTTACCTTAATTAATTCAAACGACCCCCTCACCAACCCCTCATTTTTTTCGAGACCCTTCATCTCTCTATCTCCCATCTCTCTCTCTCTCTCTCTCTCTCTCTCTCTAAGTCTCTAGAGACTTCTGTCTCTCCGTCTCCGACAAAGCTCCTCCGCCTTCCTCCGGCCATCTCCGACCACCATCCTTTCGACTACAAGCCTCCATGATGTCTCCTCCTTCATCTCTAAAGCCCTCGAGGGTCTGGGCCCTGCCGACTTGCACCTGGGGCTCCTGCTTTGGTTGTTTCTGGCCTCTCCGGTGGGGTTTTGGACATGACCACGCCATATCCACCACGATCTTTGAGTTTCACGGCAGGTTCTACAGTTATCTCTGATTCTTCCTGAAACCCTAAGTTTTTCCTAAACCTCTCAGATCTCTGGTATTTTAACGATTCGAGCCTATTTCTTTATATTTTACATTGTTCTTGACTCAATCTTTAAGAATCTTCAATTTTTAAACGTTTTACTTCCTTTTTCAAAACTAGGGTTTCTTAGAACCTTTTTACACTTGTTTTAAACTGAGTTTCTCCTTGCTTTTAAGTCTGTTCTCTGTATATCATGATGATTATGTGATTTTACTATCTTTTATCTTGCTTGTGTTAAAAACCCCAATTTTCTCTAGACTTCTATGTTTGGTTCTGTATATTGGCATGTCTGCTCGATTCTCTTTGCTTAAGTTTCTGTGGTTATCTTCCTCAAACATGTTTACTGAGTCCTATCAGCTTAACTCATACCACCACTATGTGCTTATGTCTATCTCGATTATTCAGACTTGCATCTTTCTACTAGCACTTGTTTAACCTGCTTGCTTACTATGTCTGGTCATTCTTGTCTATTTATATGATGAATATAGAATTGTGGCTCCTTCTTTGATTGATTCCGGATTCCATATTTTGGGGTTTGATTCACAGTTTTTCCTTTAAACTCTCAATCTCTATTCAAAATTAACTGATTCGCCTGTGGTACTTTATTTTTATTGTCTATTTCCTTAATTAGAATATTTTTTGAACTTAGCCTTGATTGTTTACTCTGTACTTAATAAACTTTGATCCTTTCCTTATTTAGTCTTGTGCTGACTTTATTTTACCTTATATGCTATATGTCTTACCGTTTGAGTTTTTAAATCCTTTGACTTAAGGGAACCGTGTCTTAATTTTTACTCTGATTGATTCTGACTTCTTTTATTACCACGCCATTGTGATTCTTACCATACTTTGATACTCGTTTTTCAACTATAAAAAGCCTTAGTTTTTCACAAACACAGAGACAGGCTTGTGATTAAGAACTCTCTCTCACATTAAAGCTCTCTGCTCTATTATTTTAGTCTTTTGTTTTTATTACTGTTAGCCGGCTATAATCCTAGGCTAACCATTGTGCCCTTTCTCTTGCTCTTTCATTTTGCTTGCTTCCTTTTCACTAGTATGTCCTACTTTTAATTTCAACGTTTCACCAACAACATGATTTTCTACTTGTTTCAATTCTTATTGTTCTTAATATGTTTCTACTTATGGTTCTTCTGTGAAACCTGTAATTAGAATACACTCAACATGTTATTATCCCCTTGTCATGTGTGTTTTGGGCATATCTATTAACTGTTTTCACAATTGTATTATACCTCAATCCCCTGACCCTCTCTATGTGACTCCTTTATGGATGGTTTATGGATATGACAGAGTAAGCAATCTCTGAGCATGTCCAAACTATTCCTAAATACTTATTTGAATTGTTACAGTTATATGTTCTACATGTCCCCACTCCCATTGATCCCTGCTTGTAGTATCTGAACCTGTTGTGATTCTGTGTGTACTTTAAATGTTATTCTAGACCACTGCTTACCTGTATCCTCTAAAAAAAAGAAACTTTTTTTTTTTCAAACTGTCTCCTTGGTTTATGAACTCTCTTTCAAACTCTTCTATTTTTTCAAACACACTTCTGGTACTTCACGTTATTCCTAGAAACTTAGGTTCCACCCCCTCAGTGTGAGCATTGCTTAGGGAACCTCGTGAGTTCCCTCTGAACTTTGACACACTGAGGGTGGTACTTCCACACTGCACATGATTAAAGGCTTGGCAATATTGTCTGGGTGCGAGCATTGGCCAGGGACCCACGAGGGCCTTAGAGAACTTTGACGCACCCGGACTATGAAGGGTTGTGAAACTCGAAAGGATTGAGGTTGGAAGATATGGGCCTGATTGAAGGCTCTCTATAAAAGTAGCTTCTTATTTTCCTTTCAGTAATGTAATTTATTATCATGGGTTTGTAATAATCTGTAAATAACCACTTGGGGCTGGATAGTGAATATGGGAGGGGACTATGCATTTTGATATAATATGGGTAGAAATCGTGATTATAAGACTTACTTCACCTATGTGTGCAATAGTATCATGCGTAGGACATGCTTTCCATGCATTAGAATCCATGTTTAGGTTGTTTACTTCAGCATCTCTACCATACTCATGTTAATCTTAAAAATCCTGTTCACAGTTAAATAACTATAAGGACAGTTGATGTAATGTTATTGCCTCTGCATTTTGACAATCATGTTGTTGATACCCAATTTTTACTCAAATTATTTCCAAATTTTCATATGTACCTTCAAAATCACTCCTTAAAGTAATTTATATTTTCCCATAATATTTCGTATTTTTATCAAAGTATTTTCCTGTTTATTTAATGTTTTATATTCTATAATTATGCATAAATTGTGCTATAAATAATTTTCAGATATTTTCTTACTCAATATATTATNCAGACATTTTCTTACTCAATATATTATTCATAATCCTATTCAATTCATTTAGGATTTAATTATTCCCTAAATTAGCCAATGATTGGCATCATTTGGTTAATTATAGCAGTTTTGCAATAATGGCACAAATGTACGTTTATATCGTTTATAAAATCTGTAATTGATCATTTTTATATTTTTTACGCTAGTTAATCGTCTCAATTTCATTTATTTGGTCTTAATTTTATTTTACGCAGTTATTAGCTATTTTAATTAATTAATTATTCTATTTAAATTGGGTATTTAACATTTGGCCTATTTCCTATTTAAAACTTAGCCAATTTTTAACCCCAGCCCCACTTGATTTATTAACCCAATTCACCCAGCCCAAACCCAATTCCTACCCGGCCCAACCCCTTGATAAATTTGAATCAACGACCCAGATTATTAGTTACCATAATTAATCCTATGACCTACCCCCCAGACCCTCATTCTTCACGACTCACTCTCTCTCTATCTCCCTATCTCTCTCTGTGATGCTCTAGTTCTCTCTAGAAGTCTCACTGACTTCTGATGAGTGGTGATTTTACCACTCATTTTAGCCTTTTCTCATTAGATTTTGTATGGTTAA